>JAGIQG010000039.1:5187410-5422410 GCA_024679065.1 Sphyrna mokarran | reverse complement strand
CAGTAAAAGGTCTCTCGACCCCAGGTTAAAGTCCCAGCGGGTTTATTTGGAATGGCGAGCTTTCGGAGCATTGTCCCTTCCTCGGGTCACTCGCCTGAGGAAGGAGCAGTGCTCCCAAAGCTCGTGCTACCGAATAAACCTGTTGGTCTTTTAACCTGGTTTGTGAGACTTACTGTGCCCACCATCTGAGAGCAATATGGTTTTAAATAATTTCAAATCACCTTTTCAAAGCAATAGAGGTACTTTCCCCAATCAATTGAAATAGATTGAAAAACTTATCAATTTTATTCATTCCGGGGTATTGGGTGTCGCTGGCTGGGCCAGCATTTATTGCCCAGTTGCCCTTTGGAGGGGCAGTTAAGAGTCACCCACGTTGCTGTGGCTCTGGGAGTCACATGTAGGCCAGACCAGGGTAAGGACGGCAGATTTCCTTCCCTAAAGGGAACCGGATCGGTTTTTCCCACATCAGTAGATTCTTAATCCCAGATTTTTTTTTATTGAATTCAAATTCCACCATCTGCCGTGACAGGATTTGAATCCGGGTCCCCCAGAACATTAGCTGATTTCTGGGTTGGTAGTTTTAGTGTTAATACCACTAGGCTTCCTCTGTAAAAACGTGCCCGTTTGTAGACTTGTGCTGTAAAGCAGCAGCTCGGTTTTGTAAGTGAAGGTTGGGGAGAATGCCCCACAGTAATTTAATCTCCCCCCCAGGGCTTGCTCTGTTTTTTTTCTTGTGTGTGGATGGTTGGGCAGGCTAACTCTGGCGAGAATTTCTTCCCAAGCTGCCGTGTGACGGGTCGTGGGAAAGTGGCTTCGCCCCAGCCTTGCAATCCTGCCATTTTCTGCCCCAGTTTGGCCCCTTTCTGACTGAGGAAAGGAAGCAGAAGCTCTCGTGCCCCCGGGTCTCTCTCTCTCGTGGGGCCCAGGCGTCCCAAAGAATGTTTATAGCCAGTGCTGTTCTTTCTCTAAATAACAGTTGGTCATTGCTGAGGCAGCAGGGCAAGATCACACTGTTATTAATGTAAAGTAAGGGTAAAGTTTATTTATTATTGTCACAATAAGGCTTACGTTAACACTGCAATGAAGTTACTGTGAAAACCTCCTAGTTGCCACACTCTGGTGCCTGTTCAGGTTGCACTGAGGGAGAATTTAGCACCTAATCGCGGGCGCGCGGTAGCACAGTGGGTTAGCACTGCTGCTTCAAGGCTCCAGGGACCTGGGTTCAATTTCCAGCCTCGGGTCTCTGTCTGTGCGGAGTTTGCACGTTCTTCCTGTATCTGCATGGGTTTCCTCCCATGCTAAATTGCCCCTTAGTGTCCAAAGATGTGCGGGTTAGGGTGCATTGGCCATGCTAAATTGCTCCTTAGTGTCCTAAGATGTGCAGGTTAGAGGGATTAGCGGGTATAATATGTAGGGATTGTAGGTGCGGAGCCTTGGTGGGATTGTGGCTGGTGCAGACTCGATGGGCCGAAAGGCCTCTCCTACGATAACCAGCACTTCTTTTGGATTCTAGGAGGAAACCGGAGCAGCTGGAGGAAACCCACACAGATACGAGGAGAATATACAGAATCTGCACAGACAGTAAATCAAGCCATGGGGGGTGGTTAGCACTGTGCAAGGATGTGTGCCTTGCAGTTGAGGGTGGGACATTGTCCCAGGTCCCACATAGTAAGCCCTCGTTTGGGAGCAAGGATGGATTAACGCAACGGCAAACGGCGTGCTTTCTGCGTACGGTTAAGAGTAATTTTGTCTCGTCCGAGAATATTTCTTGTAGCTGAGCACCTTTGATCTCTCTCCCTTTACAGCTCTTTCGTCATGGATGAGTTCAAACGCAAATACTCAAACGAGGACACTTTAACTGTCGCGTTACCGCACTTCTGGGAGCATTTCGACAGAGAGGGTTGGTCCATCTGGTACGGAGAGTACAAATATCCCGCTGAACTCACCCTCACCTTCATGAGCTGTAACCTGATTTCCGGTAAGGGTTTTGCTGTTCTCGCTCAGAGTTCTGGAGCCCCTGAATGTGTGACTGGCGCGTGTTCGCGTCCGTCTGTCTGCCCCGTCTGACACTCCGGCGCTGAGGGGGTGTGTCTGACGGGACGCTGAGCTCTGTCTGCTCTCTCCGAATGGATAGACACCATTCCCAGCTGCCGTTACTGGGAGGAAGCAAAGGGGGATTTCTCCCTCTGTGTCCTCAGGGGGCCAATATTTGTCCTTTGACCAATTACTCAAACTTGATTGTCTGGTGGGATCTTGCTGTGTGCACATTTGCAGCACAGCAGCCGTGGAGGGAAAGAACTGGGGGCTGCAAAGCACCAAGGAGTATCCCAAAATTGTGAATGGTGCTACAGAAATGAAAATCTTACCCTCTACCTGTGTGATCATCAAATCCCTGCAGTGCAGAGGGAGGCTGTTCAGCCCATTAAGTCTGCACTGGCTATAATCCCACCCAGGCTATCCCAGTAACCCCACATATTTATCCTGCTAATCCCTCTAACCTATGCATCCTGGGACACTAAGGGGCAATTTAGCATGGCCAATCCACCTAACCTGCACATCTTTGGACACTAAGGGGCAATTTAGCATGGCCAATCCACTAACCTGCACACTTTGGACATAAGGACAATTACACCAATCACCTAACCTGCACATCTTTGGACACAAACATTTAGCACCCATCCACCTAACCGCACATCTACACTAACACACACCACCAACCTCAATCTTTGGACACTAAGGGCAATTTAGCACGGCCAATCCACCTAATCAATCTTTGGACACAAGGACAATTAGCAGCCAACACCCTAACCTCACATCTTTGGACACTAAGGGCAATTTAGCACGGCCAATCCACCTAACCTGCACATCTTTGGACACTAAGGACATTAGCAGGCAATCCACCTAACCCACATCTTGGACACTAAGACAATTTAGCACGGCCAATCCACCTAACCTCACATCTTTGGACACAAGGACAATTAGCAGGCCAATCACCCTAACCTCACATCTTTGGACACTAAGGGCAATTTAGCACGGCCAATCCACCCTAACCTACACATCTTTGGACACTAAGGGCAATTTAGCACGGCCAATCCACCTAACCTCACATCTTTGGACACTAAGGACAATTTAGCAGGCCAATCCACCTAACCTGCACATCTTTGGACACTAAGGGCAATTTAGCATGGCCAATCCACCTACCTGCACATCTTTGGACACTAAGGGACAATTTAGCATGGCCAATCCACCCTAACCTGCACATCTTTACACTAAGAGACAATTTAGCCGGCCAATCCACCCTAACCTGCACATCTTTGGACACTAAGGGACAATTTAGCAGGCAATCCCCCTAACACACTTGGACACTAAGGACAATTAGCATGGAATCCACACCTGCACATCTTTGGACACTAAGGCAATTTAGCATGGCAATCCACCTAACCTGCAATCTTTGGACACTAAGGGGCAATTTAGCATGGCCAATCCACCTAACCTGCACATCTTTGGACACTAAAGGACAATTTAGCATGGCCAATCCACCTAACCCGCACATCTTTCTGACAGTGGGAAGGACAGTAGAAAGTCTCACAACACTAGGTTAAAGTCCAACAGATTTATTTGCTGGCGTGAGCTTTCGGAGCACTGCCCCTTCATCGGGTGAGTGTGGGAGGAAACTGGAGCACCCAGAGGAAACCCACGAGGCACGCGGAGAACTCCACACAGACAGTGACCCGAACCGGGAATTGAACCCGGATCCCTGGCGCTGTGAGGCAGCAGTGTTGTTAACCCAGTGTGCCATCCTGTGCAGCATCTGTGCCCCTGAGGCCAGCAGCGCAGTCTGTTTAACCTCCTCAGCGAGGTGCGCTGTCCTCCGCGGTGAGGCAAACTCAGTACTGCGAGTGCTGGGAGTGAGGAGTGCAGGCAGGCGGTGCTAACTTTCAGCTGGGGGACAGACTAATGCAGCTTTGTGTGTTGGAGCTGCACAGTTCCCCTCTATCCTGTTTGACCCGGAGTGTTAACTGTACGTCCCTCTGCGCCCCGTGTAGCTGAGTACTTGCAGCACTTTCTGTTTGTTATCCCGCTCTGTGTCGCGCCGACTGCTGCCCTTTCCCCTTTGACTTGTTAACTTGCTCCTGTTTCCAGGTATGTTCCAGCGGCTGGACAAGCTCCGCAAGAACGCCTTCGCCAGCGTGATCCTGTTTGGGGCAAACAACGACAGCAGTATCTCCGGCATCTGGGTGTTCCGAGGCCAGGAGCTGGCTTTCCCGGTAAGCCCCCGCTGCTGCGGGGAGAAATCGGGGGCTTTCCTTTAATGGTTTCTTTGCGCTCCCCTTTGGCCGGGGTCAAGGGAGATATCCTGACTGAATGCAGGGCGGCCTTTGATTTTTGATTTAATTCTGGAGGAGGGACTGACTGCTTTGGAAGCTTCCCCACTCTAGAGACGGTGGGCCCTGATCTGTGGCGAGGGTGCACTTCGTTGATGAGCTGAGAAACAGTGATTCCAGCCTGCAGTTTGCTAATTCTGCTTGTCGAGGTAGCAGTGAAGCGAGGCCACTTCTTACAAGCTGTGCCCAGCATTCTCATTCTCTCTATTTTCATTCCATGCTTCTAAAACTTCATTCTAATTCTGTTAAACTCTCTAACAATGTATCCCAATACGTGCAATAATAAATCAAATTAAGTGCTTGGAATATCTGTAGTGGCTCCAGGTTAGTGTCCACCCTGCTATGGGACTTAGCCCCTTGCTCTCGGTGCCACTGCCCCTGGTTGCTTGAGCTCGTGAAGTGGATGGAGGACCAGGGACCGGGATCCCTGCTGCCAATGCCCAACCGCGGTAAGAAGTCTCTCAACACCAGGTTAAAGTTAACGGGTTTATCTGGAATCACGAGCTTTTGGAGCGCTGCTCAGGTGAGTTGGGTTCACAAACACGGCATATATAGACACAGACATGTTTGCAAGATATTGGTTGGATTGTGATTTACGGGCAATCGGGCCTTTACAGATACAGGCAGTGCGAGTGGAGAGCGGGATAATGACAGGTTAAAGTGGTGTGAATTGTCTGAAGCCAGGACAGTTAGGATTTTTACAAGCCCAGGCCAACTTCGCCACTCGTCTGAGACTTGTGATAAATCCGTCCGGCTTTAACCTGGTGTTGTGAGACTTCTTACCGTGCCCACCGCAATCCAACACCGCCATCTCCACATCGTCAATCCCTAACCAAACACTCTCGCTGGACAGTATTGGTCTTTAACCCTGGCTGCGTTATCTGCTGGGGAAGAGGCGATGGGAGGGCGTTGACCTGGGTGCTTAATGTTTTTTTTTGCTTTCCTGTTCAGATGTCTCCCGACTGGCAAGTGGACTACGAGTCGTACAGCTGGCGAAAGCTGGACGTTGACAGTGAGGAGTGCAGGACGATGGTGAAGGAATACTTTGCCTGGGAGGGAGAGTTCAAGCACATGGGCAAATCCTTTAACCAGGGCAAGATCTTCAAGTGAGTGATGGACTCTGTGCCAGTTCAGAACGGGCAGTGCCCAACGCCAGACTGCTGCCTCCCCCTAGTGCACGTGGCAATGACATCGGCTGCTAATTTTTAAGTCACAGATGCAGAATAAAGAAAAAAGAAACTTTACTTCCTGGCTGCCTTTTTGTCCGTTTTGTTCCGGAGCCTGGGTTCAGAACGCGGCGGTGCAGAGGGAGCGCCGCTGTGATGTGACGTGGAACTGAGCCCCTCGTCTTGCCTGCTGAAAGGTTTATCTGTGTGCCCCCGATCGGTGCTCTCCCCAGACAGACTCATTCTTTCCTCTCCTTACAGCTGCTGTCACCTGCGTCTGTTCACTGCACTTCAGAAGACTGTTCTGTGACCCCTTTCGATGTCCTCTCTCCTGTTCTTATATCTCACCTTGCCAAATTTCTTCCCAAACGTAGAGTAATCCTCAACTTTCCTTCTCTCTCTTTTTAGCCTCCTCTAAATGGCCCTTCAAGGCACTTGTCTCTTCCTCCTCTCGCTAGTCTAGGAATATTCCTGCTTCCTGTCCCCACTCTGCGTCTCCTGATGATTTAGCCTGGTTGGTGGGAGGGCCAAAGGACTTGTCCCTGTGCTATCGTTTTCTTCATACCCTGTGAACTGTACCAGCAGTTCAACTTGTACCGCATTCCACATCTCCCTCCTGAATGTATATTCACTCGGAGTTCCCCGTTATCATCAGCAAATTGTAAGTAATTGCAAAGCATCGTGGCCTCAGTCGGAGTTTGCACGTTCTCCCCATGTCTGCGTGGGTTTTCCCCCAAGTGCTCTGGTTGTCTCCCACCATCTGAAGATGTGCAAGTTCGGTGAATTGGCCATGCTAAATTGCCCCTTAGTGTCTCGGGATGCCTAGGTTAGAGGGATTAGTGGTGTAAATATGAGCCCTTTCAAACCCCAGGGAAAGGGCCTGGATAGGATTGTGGTTGGCGCAGGCTCGATGGGCTGAATGGTCCTTTGCACTGTATGGATTCTATGGTTGTGGGTGTGATGACATCTTCTGAGATGAAGATTGCTCTCCCGATGATGCCTTCCTCACTTACCCCGGTCGTGGTGGTTAGTGTTCCTCTGATCACCCCATCTTGCTCTGTCCCATTACTCTGCTGGTACTTTGCTACCTCATTAGCTTAGCATTTTCCACCCATTTCATGCTTTGAAGATCAGTGGCACCCCGCCCCGCCCCACCCCCACCCCGTCCCACCCCACCCCGTCCCGCCCCGCCCCACCCCACATGCTGCATCTCTTTATCCTGTTAGATTCTAGATTCAGCGATTTGACCAAACACTGCGTCCACTTCCAATAGATTACCCACAAAAACTACATCCCTCCCTATCTCTAATATCCACCCCTTACACCCCCTCCTATCTCTGTAACCTCCTCCAGCCCCCTACATCCCCTCCCTATCTAACGTCTTCCAATCCCTACACCACCTCCCTGTAGCTCTGTGACCCCCTCCAGCCCCTCCCTGTAGCTCTGTGACCCCCTCCGGCCCTCCCTGTAGCTCTGTGACCCCCTCCAGCCCTCCCTGTAGCTCTGTGACCCCCTCCAGCCCCTCCCTGTAGCTCTGTGACCCCCTCCAGCCCCTCCCTGTAGCTCTGTGACCCCCTCCAGCCCCTCGTAGCTCTGTACCCCTCCCTGTAGCTCTGTGACCCCCTCCCTGTAGCTCTGTGACCCCCTCCCTGTAGCTCTGTGACCCCCTCCCTGTAGCTCTGTGACCCCCTCCCTGTAGCTCTGTGACCCCCTCCCTGTAGCTCTGTGACCCCCTCCCTGTACTCTGTGCCCCCTCCCTGTAGCTCTGTGACCCCCTCCCTGTAGCTCTGTGACCCCTCCCTGTAGCTCTGTGACCCCCTCCCTGTAGCTCTGTGACCCCCTCCCTGTAGCTCTGTGACCCCCTCCCTGTAGCTCTGTGACCCCCTCCCTGTAGCTCTGTGACCCCCTCCCTGTAGCTCTGTGACCCCCTCCCTGTAGCTCTGTGACCCCCTCCCTGTAGCTCTGTGACCCCCCTCCCTGTAGCTCTGTGACCCCCTCCCTGTAGCTCTGTGACCCCCTCCCTGTAGCTCTGTGACCCCCTCCCTGTACTCTGTGACCCCCTCCCTGTAGCTCTGTGACCCCCTCCCTGTAGCTCTGTGACCCCCTCCCTGTACTCGTGCCCCCTCCCTGTAGCTCTGTGACCCCCTCCCTGTAGCTCTGTGACCCCCTCCCTGTAGCTCGTGACCCCCTCCCTGTAGCTCTGTGACCCCCTCCCTGTAGCTCTGTGCCCCCTCCCTGTAGCTCTGGACCCCCTCCTTGCTCTGTGACCCCCTCCTGTAGCTCTGTGACCCCCTCCAGCCCCCTACGTCCCCTCCCTATCTAACGTCTTCCAATCCCTCCAGCCCTTCCCTGTAGCTCCGTGACCCCCTCCAGACCCTCCCTGTAGCTCCGTGGCCTTCTCCAGGCCTTAATCTTTGGAATTCTCTCATTAAATCTCTTTTTGAGAAGCTCCATAAAACCCACCTCTGAGCCAAGTTTTGGTTACTCTGTTCCTAGGATATTCCCAATGAATGTCAATTTCACGGGAAAGCGGTTTTAGCCAGGAGACCACCTTAATTGTGCTCTCAAAATATTATCCTGTGATTGCGGATTGTCTACACCGTTTCCTCTTACAGAACCCCTACAGTGCAGAAGGAAGCCATTCAGCCCATCGAGTGTGCCACCCCCAACCATCCTAAGCCTCGCCCTATCCCCACAAGCCCACACATTTATCCTGCTAATCCCTCTAACCTACACATCCTGGGACATGAAGGGACAATTTAGCATGGCCAAACCAGTTAACCTGCACATCTTTGCACTGTGGGAGGAAACCAGGGCACCCAGAGGAAACCTGCACAGACACTGGGGGAATGTGCAAATGGCACACAGACAGTGACTCGAACCAGGTCCCTGGCGCTGTGAGGCAGCAATGCTAAGCACTGTGCTGTCTCAAACGCTCTGGGTGGGGTGGGGTGGGGTGGGGGGGCTTCAAATCCCACCACGGCAGCTAATGGAATTTAAATTCAATTAATAAAATCTGGGAATTGTAAAGCCAAGTTTCAGTTATGGGAAAACCATCTCAATTATCATCCATTGCCTTAAATAAAAACCCATTTGGTTTACTAATATTTACTAATATCCCAGTAAGAATTGAGCAAATTGCAGTGT
The DNA here is from genome assembly GCA_024679065.1 of Sphyrna mokarran. NCBI lineage: Eukaryota > Metazoa > Chordata > Chondrichthyes > Carcharhiniformes > Carcharhinidae > Sphyrna > Sphyrna mokarran. The sequence goes on along the minus strand of JAGIQG010000039.1, from coordinate 5,413,712 downwards.
TCTGCATTTGCCTGAGGAAGACACAGAGTGTTGAAAGCTTGCAATTTTACTATCAAATAAATCTGTTGGATTAAAAATTGGTGTTGCTCAATTCTTACTGAGTTCTTACCACCCCAATCCAACGCCAGCATCTTTACATCATTACTAATATCCTTCAGGGAAGGAAATCTGCTGTCCTTACCCCGGTCTGACCTACATCAGAATTATGGAATTGTGTCAGTGCAGGAGGGGAACCATTCTGCCCATCGTGAAGGCACTGGGTCTCTGGATAAGCATAATGACTTAGTGCTGTTCTCCACCCATCCTGCCCCTCTCCTGAATATTTATTCCTGGTAAAGTTTTACAACACCAATTTTAAATCCAACCAATTTATTGTGACAAGGAGTGTTCTTGGTTCAAGTGCTCCATGTGTGCTGAGTTTCTGTAGGAAGTCTGTAGTGTCAAGACAAAAGCTGGGGGTTCTTTGTACAATGGGTTTCAGGATGCCCTCGATATAGCCGGAGAGGTTCTCACACAGGGTCCCATTGCCCGATACGATGGGACACCACCAGATTCATCAACCGCACTTACAAGACAGTCCCGAACATCACCCAAGCACAAAGCAAGGCCATCCATGCTCTTAAGACCAACCGCAACATTGTCATCAAACCAGCAGACAAAGGAGGCGCCACCGTCATACTGCCCTCTCCGGCTATATCGAGGGCATCCTGAAACCCATTGTACAAAGAACCCCCAGCTTTTGTCTTGACACTACAGACTTCCTACAGAAACTCAGCACACATGGAGCGGTTGAACCAGGGACACTCCTTGTCACAATGGATGTCTCGGCGCTCTACACCAACATCCCCCACGACGATGGTATTGCTGCAACTGCCTCAGTACTCAATGCCAACAACTGCCAGTTTCCGGATGCAATTTTACAACTCATCACTTCATCTTGGACCACAATGTCTTCACCTTCAACAATCAGCTTTTCATCCAGACACACGGAACAGCCATGGGGACCAAATTCGCACCTCAGTATGCCAACATCTTCATGCACAGGTTCGAACAAGACTTCTTCACTACACAAGATCTTCAACCAAGGTTATATACTAGATACGTTGATGACATCTTTTTCCTTTGGACTCATGGTGAACAATCATTGAAACAACTGTATGATGATATCAACAAGTTCCATCCCACCATCAGACTCACCATGGACTATTCTCCAGAATCAGTTGCATTCTTGGACACACGTATCTCCATCAAGGACGGTCACCTCAGCACCTCACTGTACCGCAAACCGACAGACAACCTCACAATGCTCCACTTCTCCAGCTTCCACCCTAGACACGTTAAAGAAGCCATTCCCTATGGACAAGCCCTCCGTATACACAGAATTTGCTCAGATGAGGAGGATCGTGACAGACACCTCCAGACGCTGAAGGATGCCCTCGTGAGAACAGGATATGGCGCTCGACTCATCAATCGACAGTTCCGACGTGCCACAGCGATAAACCGCACTGACCTCCTCAGAAGACGAACACGGGACACGGTGGACAGAGTACCCTTTGTTGTCCAGTACTTCCCCAGAGCAGAGAAGCTACGACATCTTCTCCGGAGTCTTCAACATATCATTGATGACGATGAACATCTCACTAGGGCCATCCCCACCCCCCCACTTCTTGCTTTCAGACAACCGCACAACCTCAAACAGATCATTGTTCGCAGCAAACTACCCAACCTTCAGGAGAACAGTGACCACAAATACCACACAACCCTGCCACAGCAACCTCTGCAAGACATTGCCAGATCATAGACATGGACGATATCATCAAACGTGAGGATACCATTCACCAGGTACACAGTACATACTCTTGCAACTCAGTCAACGTTGTCTACCTAATACGTTGCAAGAAAGGATGTCCCGAAGCGTGGTACATTGGGGAGACCATGCAGACACTACGAGAGCGGATGAATGAGCATCGCTCAACAATCACCAGGCAAAACAGTTCCCTTCCTGTGGGCGAACATTTCAGCAGTCATGGGCATTCGGCCTCCGACCTGCAGGTAAACGTTCTTCAAAGGGGCTTTCGTGACACACGACAGCGCAGAGTTGCTGAGCAGAGACTGACAGCCAAGTTCCACACACATGAGGACGGTCTTAATAGGGATCTTGGCTTCATGACACACTATCTGTAACCCCCGTAACTTGCCTGGATTAGCAAAAAACCTCACTTACTGTGCTGTCTGGAGAAAATACACAATTCTCTAACCAATGCTCAGGATTCCCTTCACACACATTGTTAGCCACTTTAACACTTGAATAGCAGGTTAGATGTAAGGATTCGCATTCTAATCAGCAATCTGTAACTGTCTGTGTGGATATGAGTGCTATTGCAGACCAGAACACTGCATTTGCCTGACGAAGGCTATAGAGTCGAAAGCTCACGAATTTACTATCAAATAAATTGGTTGGATTTAAAATTGGTGTTGTAAAACTTTACTGAGTCTACCCCAGTCCAACGCCGGCATCTCTACATCATATTTATTCCTGGTCAGGCAATTGTTTAACGCAGTGTGTTTGATCCTTAACTGCTCCTCGGAGGGACCCCAGCAAATTATTCAGTTCAAGGCGCAGTTAGAGATAGGTATCAAATGCTACGCCTTGCCCTGCAGCACCCATTTAGAAAAATATTAAAAAGAATGTAGGAATACTGAATTAATTTATTAGTGTCACAAGTAGGCTTACATTAACACTGCAGTGAAGTTACTATGAAAATTCCCCTGGTTGTCACACTCTTGTTCGGGTTACACTGAGGGAGAATTTACCACCTAACCAGCATGTCTTTCAGACTGAGAGAGGAAGCCAGAGCACCCAGAAGAAACCCATGCAGACATGGGGAGAATGTGTAGACTCCACACAGAGGGTGACCCAAACTGGGAATTGGAGCTGGGGGGAGAACATTCAGACTCTGCGCAGACAAATACTCCAAGTCGGGAATTGCCACTAGCTTTCACCTTCACCAGGTGAGTGGGGAGTTCTGTTCACAAAACAGGGCATAGAAAGGCACAAACTCAATTTACAAAATAATGGTTGGATTTCAAGTCTTTGCAGGTAATCAAGTCTTAAAGGTACAGACAATGTGAGTGGAGAGAGCGTTAAGCACAGGTTAAAGAGCAGTCTATTGGCTCCAGACAGGACAATAAGATTTTGCAAACACACAGGCCAAATGGTGGGGGTTACAGATAGTGCGACGTGAACCCAAGATCCCAGTTGAGGCTTTCCTCGTGTGCGGAACTTGGCCATCAGTCTCTGCTCTGCGACTCTGTCGTGTGTCGTGAAGGCCGCCTTGGAGAACGCTTACACAAAGATCAGAGGCCGAATGCCCGTGACCCGCTGAGGTGTTCGCCAACAGGAAGAGAACAGTCTTGCCTGGTGATTGTGTTCATTCATCCATTGTTGTCAGGCAGCTGTGCCAACCCACTGTGCCACCCTTTAACACCCTGAATAAAACCCTTTTCCTTGGGTACTGTGAGGCAGCAGTGCCAACCCACTGTGTGCCCAAGCTGCATTACTGAGCTGAAGAATACAATAGTAGTCAGAGCCAGGGAGTCGGATAACTGCTTTGCACAGCCCCACATTGGGGGTAACAAGCCGGAACCTCTTTGGTTACTAATGTCCTAAAGGCTATATTGAGAACTGGGACCTGTGTAGGGAGTTTATCCGTCTCCTAGGTTACAATGTGGGCCTGCCTCAGTAAATACTGATAAACTGCCGTTCTGCCAGTTGCCGCTTCTCTGAAATTTCGTTGCCTTCTCCCCAACTTTCACAAACTCAGGAAGACAAAGAGTGTTGGGTTTTGCTTCTTATTGCTCGGAGTTATGAGCACACACGGAACGCGTCACTCTTCACAACCATGTGTGGTGGCCATTTTGAGGCTCACCCAGGTGAAGAAATGTTTCCTCACCTCCATCCTGAATGGTCTAACCTCACTCCTCAGACTGTGAACCCTTAGTTCTGGACTTTCTGGACCACCTAACCTGCACATCTTTGGACACTAAGGGGCAATTTAGCATAGCCAATCCACCCTAACCTGCACATCTTTCGACACTAAGGGACAATTTAGCATGGCCAATCCACCTAACCTGCACATCTTTGGACACTAAGGGACAATTTAGCATGCCAATCCACCTAACCTGCACATCTTTGGACACTAAGGGGCAATTTAGCATGGCCAATCCACCTAACCTGCACATCTTTGACACTAAGGGCAATTTAGCATGGCCAATCCACCTAACCTGCACATCTTTGGCCACTGCAATAGCAAGGGCAAATTAACCTGCACATCTTTGGCCACTACTAAGGGGGCAATTTAGCATGGCCAATCCACCTAACCTGCACATCTTTGGACACAAGAGGCAATTTAGCATGGCCAATCCACCTAACCTGCACATCTTTGGACACTAAGGGCAATTTAGCATGGCCAATCCACCTAACCTGCACATCTTTGGACACTAAGGGACAATTTAGCATGCCAATCCACCTAACCTGCACATCTTTGGACACTAAGGGACAATTTAGCATGGCCAATCCACCTAACCCCTGACATCTTTGGACACTAAGGGCAATTTAGCATGGCCATCCCCTAACCTGCACATCTTTGGACACTAAGAGGCAATTTAGCATGGCCATCCACCTAACCTGCACATCTTTGGACACTAAGGGCAATTTAGCATGGCCAATCCACCTAACCTGCACATCTTTGGACACTAAGGACAATTTAGCATGGCCAATCCACCTAACCTGCACTCTTTGGACACTAAGGGACAATTTAGCATGGCCAATCCACCTAACTCACATCTTTGGACACTAAGGGCAATTTAGCAGGCCAATCCCCTAACCTGCACATCTTTGGACACTAAGAGGCAATTTAGCATGCCAATCCACCTAACCTGCACATCTTTGACACTAAGGGCAATTTAGCATGGCAATCCACCAACCTGCACATCTTTGACACTAAGAGGCAATTTAGCATGGCCAACCCCTAACCTGCACATCCTTTAGACACTAGGGCAATTTAGCATGGCCAATCCACCTAACCTCACATCTTTGGGCACTGAGAGGCAATTTAGCATGGCCAATCCACCTAACCTGCACATCTTTGGACACTAAGAGGCAATTTAGCATGGCCAATCCACCTAACCTCACATCTTTGGACACTAAGGCAATTTAGCATGGCCAATCCACCTAACCTGCAATCTTTGGGTCTAGAGCAATTTAGCATGACCAATCCACCCAACCTGCACGTCTTTGGATACTAAGGGTAATTTAGCATGGCCAATACCCTAACCTGCACATCTTTGGGCATAAGAGGCAATTTAGCACGGCCAATCCCCTAGCCTGCACTCTTTGGCCTCTAAGGGAATTTAGCACGGCCATTCACCTAACCTGCACACTTTGGACACTAAGAGGCAATTTAGCATGGCCAATCCACCTGACCTGCACGTCTTTGGACACTAAGGGATAATTTAGCATGGTCAATCCACCTAACCTGCACATCTTTAGACACTAATGGCAATTTAGCATGGCCAATCCACCTAACCTGCACATCTTTGGACACGAAGGGACAATTTAGCACGGCCAATCCACCTAAACTGCACATCTTTGGTTACTAAGGGACAATTTAGCATGGCCAATCCACCTAAACTGCACATCTTTGGATACTAAGGGGCAATTTAGCAGGGCCAATCCACCTAACCTGCACATCTTTGGACACTAAGGGACAATTTAACATGGCCAATCCACCTAAACTGCACATCTTTGGACACTAAGGGACAATTTAGCACGGCCAATCCACCTAAACTGCACATCTTTGGATACTAAGGGGCAATTTAGCATGGCCAATCCACCTAATCCATACATCTTTGGATTATGAATGGAAACTGGAGCACCCAGGGGTAGTCCACGCAGACAGGGGAAGAACATTTAGACTCCACATAGATAGTGATCCACGGTCGGAATTGAATTCAGGATCCTGGCAGTTTGAGACAGCTGTGCTAACCACCTTGCTGCCCAACTGTACCACGTGCTGCCTTGTTATTTTAAACCCCTCTGCCCTTTCATTCTCGATTCTTTCACAAGTGGGGAAGTTTCCCTGATGCAGAATGATATGTGTTGAGATGCACCATCTTAAAGAAGGAGTGAGGGCAAAGTGGTTTAGGGGGGAAATTCCAGAACTGAGCGTTCCCTCCATAGGCAGCTGATGGAAGTGGAGCGATGGGAGACAGGGGACGCTCAAGAAGGTGGAATTAGAGAAAGAGCAGAGATCTTGGATGGTCATAAGGAATGAAGGGAGGGAGGAGATGGGAAGATTGGCTGGGGGAAAGACCAGGCACAAGTTTGGAAATGAGGATGAGACTGTGAAAACTGGCATGATCCCACATCAGGGAGTCCCTCGAAGGTCAGAAAGCAGTGGGGCTGATTGCAGGAGGATTTGTAGCTGGAGTGAGTGACGTATTTACCTGGCCAGTCATGAGCTCCTGACTCAGGATAACAGGCTGATTTACACAACGTTAACGGAGTGTGAGCTCGAGAGGATGATCTGTCAGCTTTCCTTAACTGGTGTGTTCAGTAACACGAGGGTAGATATATTCTGTAACAGGTGTTGTCTACAATCGATGTATTCCATGATAGGTGCTGTCTTTAATGGGTGTTTTTTTTAGAACATAGAACATTACAGTACAGGCCCTTCAGCCCTCGATGTTGCGCTGACTTGTGAAAACCATTCTAAAGCCTGTCTAACCTACACTATTCCAATATCATCCATATCTTTATCCAATAACCATTTAAATGCCCTTAACATTGGCGAGTCCACTACTGTTGCAGGCAGGGCATTCCACACCCTTACTACTCTGAGTAAAGAACCTACCTCTGACATACCTATAACAGGTGTTGTCTACAATGGTGTGTTTTATAAAAGGCATTGTCAATAATGGGTGTAATCCCTAATAGGTGTTGTCTATAACAGTCCTTGTCTGTAACGGGTGTTGAATGTAGTGGGTATGTTCTATAATGGAGTTGTCTGTAATGAGTGTGTTCTATAACAGGTGTTGTTTGTAATAGGTATGTTGTATAATGGGTGTTGTCTGTAATGGGTGTTGTCTGTAATGGGTGTATTCTATAGCAGGTGTTGTCTGTAATAGGTGTTGTCTATAATGGGTGCATTCTATAACAGATATTGTCTGTAATGGGTGTGTTCTATAAAGGGTGTGTTCTATAACAGGTGTTGTCTGTAATGGGTGTGTTCTATAACAGATATTGTCTGTAATGGGTGTGTTCTATAAAGGGTGTATTCTATAACAGGTGTTGTCTGTAACAGGTGTGTTCTATAATGGGTGTTGTCTGTAATGGGTGTGTTCTATAACGGGTGTGTTTCTATAACAGGTGTTGTCTGTAATGGGTGTGTTCTATAATGGGTGTGTTCTATAATGGGTGTGTTCTATAACAGGTCTTGTCTATAATGGGTGTGTTCTATAATGGGTGTGTTCTATAACAGGTCTTGTCTATAATGGGTGTGTTCTATAATGGGTGTGTTCTATAACAGCTCTTGTCTATAATGGGTGTGTTCTATAATGGGTGTGTTCTATAATGGGTGTTGTCTGTAACAGGTGTTGTCTGTAATAGGTTTTTGTCTATAATGGGTGTTGTCTGTAATAGGTATTGTTTATAAAGGGTCTGTTGCAAAACAGGTATTGTCTATAACAATTGTTTGGGGTTCGATTTGGCTTCTCCACAGTATCTCTTGTGAGTGATTCTCTCCCCCTTGAGCCAAGGCAGTGGGTGCCCCGGGTAGCTATTTGCCTGTGGAAGGAATCGCAGCCGATCCTGAATGTGTGTTCTCCTCCACTGAGTAATTAGATGGTGAATTGTTTGTGGAGAGTTTTTGTAAATGAATACTGTGTGCACACAGTCCCCGGGAACTGTGCCGCACATAAATTCCAGGAACATTTGATCACTTCCTGTTTGCATTCTGTCAAATTCCTGACCCATAATAACATCATTTGTGATTTTATTCCCCTGCTGAATGGCAGCCACTCAGCGCTGTTGTAAAGGGACAGTTCACACATCCGCAGTCTCCCTCTCATCCTGCCCATGATGTTCATTCTCTGTGGCGGTCACGCTCCAGAATCTCACCCAAGTGGCCACCCTTCGCAAAATGCGGATATTCAACTGCTGAAGCAGCACCACGGCAGGTTCTTGACCTGACGTCCTCCGACCTCCCATTAAGGATCAGCACTGAGCAACTAGGCCTTGGCTACACTGACATTCAGAAGTGGCACAGTGGGTTAGCACTGCTGCCTCACAGCACCAGGGACCTGGGTTCGATTCCCGGCTTGGGTCGCTGTCTGTCTGGAGTCTGCACATTCTACTCCCGTATCTGCATCGGTTTCCTTTGGGTGCTCTGGTTTCCTCCCACAGTCCAACAGATATGGAGATTAGGCACATCGGCCATGCTAAATTACTCCTTAGTGTCCAAAGATGTGCAGGTTAGATGGATTGGCCATGCTAAATTGTCCCTTAATGTCCAAAGATGTGCAGGTTAGGTGGATTGGCCATCGGTGTACAGTAATGTGTGTGGTTCAGTGGATTGGCCTGGGTGGGATGTTCTGTTGGGAGAGTCGGTGCAGACCCAATGGGTCGAATGGCCTCCTTCTGCACTGTAGCGATCGTATGAAGACCCACCAGTTGAAGAACTGAATCCGGGCAAGTTCCCGATCTGTGTGGTTCCGTTTACACAGCTTCATTTGACTGTGGGATATGTTATCCGATAATGATGCAATAGGATTAACTAACCAAAATCCTGGAACTCTCTCCCTGACAGCGCTGTGTGGTGTAGCTACACCACATAAGGGGGCTATGGCAGGATCAGGGAGGTGGCCTACCCAAGGGGACAATTAGTGGGGAGTGGTAATATGTCACCCATGTCCCGTGAACAAAGGATTTTTGGGATTGACAGTGCTTTGGTTTTGTAAATAGTCACAGCGCACAGGTCAAGAATATCAGTAAATAGTTTGTCTCCAATAGAATTGGTCTGTTGGTTTGGAAAGTGTTTCCAGTTGCTATGCGCGTGGTGGCTCAGTGGTACTGAGGTGTGTAGGTCAGGGATTGTCCCATCTATCATCAGTCTGCGCGGGTGAGCAGGGACCCAGTGAGTGTCGACCAACTAGTTGATCTCAGTAGGCCAACTCACCCCTCCCACTTCTCCCTCTCTCTCCCTTCATCCCATGTCAGTCATGGAGGCATTGAGGGAGGTTCAAGCTTATCTTTTAAAGCTGGGATTTCTCTCTCTCCCAAAAGTTCATTAGTGCCACAAGTCGGCTTACACTAACACTGCAATGAAGTTACTGTGAAAATCCCCTTAGTCGCCACATTCCTGTTCGGGTAACGCTGAGGGAGAATTTAGTTCCCTAACCAGCAGAGGGAATCGGGGCACTCAGAAGAAACCCACATCGACATGGGGAGAATGTGCAGACTCCGCACAGACAAGCTGGGAATCGAACCCAGATCCCCCCTCATCATCTTATAAACCTCTATTAAGTCATAAAACAGAGCATATAAAGACACAAATCCAATCCACAAAATAATGATTGGAATGTGAGTCTCCACAGGTAAGCAAATCCCAAAGGCGAGTGGAGAGAGTGTTAAGCAGAGGTTAAAGAGAGGACAGTCGATGACATTTTGCAAGTCTAGGCAAGTTGTGGAGGTTACAGACAGTCTCAGGACATGTCCTGTTTTTAAATATATTCTTCTGGCAATGAAGCTGAAAACTCCATTACCTGCTGCACCTGCAAACTAACACTCTGGAGATAACACATATATCCCCAACGCGTGCTCAACGCTCTCTCCACCCACACTGCCTGCACCCCCAAGACTCGACTCGCTGCAAGGACTTGCATTTCAATCATCACTCTGCAAACTCAGTCCGTGTCTTCATCTGCCCTGTTTGTGAGCAGAACTCCCACCCATCCGGAGAAGGGGCAGTGCCCCGAAAGCCAGTGGCCTCCGCTACCAAATAAACCTGCTGGACTTTAACCCAGTGTTGTGAGACTTCTTACTGTGTTTACCCCAGTGCAACGCCAATGTCTCCACATTAGGAGTAAGAGAAGGCCATTTGGCCACCATCCAACCTGACCTCAGCTCAGCACCATTTCTATCTCAGCACCATTTTTCTGCACTATCCCCTCGATAGCTTTAATTTCGAAATAATCTAGCGATCTCTCTCTTGAACATTGAGCTTCCACAACCCTCTGGGGCAAAGAACTCCAAAGACCCAGCACCCTCTGAGAGATGAAGTTCCTGCCCCCTCTCAGTTCGTAATAGCCTGCCCCGTACTTTGAGACTGTGACCCCTGGTTTTTAGTCCTTCCCACCACTACCAGGCAGGAGGAAACATTCATTCTTGTATTCCGCTCTATCAAGCCCTGTATGGATTTTATATAGTTGTATGTTTGCAGGATTCTGAACAATGATAGCCGTGATGCGGAGATGCCGGCATTGGACTGGGGGTAAACACAGAAAGAAGTCTCACAACACCAGTCCAGCAGGTTTATTTGGTAGTAAACGCCACTAGTTTTCAGTGCTTCTCCCCTTTGTCACCTGACAGCACTGATGCACAGAGGGATCTTGGTGTTCAAGCCCCACAGCTCCCTGAAAGTGGCCCACACAAATAGAGAGGGTGGTAGAGAAGGTGTATGGCACACTTGCCCTTTATTGGTCGGGGCATTGAGTATAAGAGACAGGATGTCACATTATGGCTTTATGACTCTGTAATGGCCACATTACAGGAAGGATGTGAAGGCTTTGGAGAGAGTGCGGCAGAGGTTTACTAGGATGCTGCCTGGATTAGAGGGTGTCAGCTATAAGGACAGGCTGCACAAACTTAGGGTTGTTTTCTGGAGGCTGGGCAGGGGTTGGAGAAGACCTGATAGAAGCCTAGAAAATGGTGAGAAGGTTTAGACAGAGTTAACAGTCAGAATCCTTTCCCCAGAATTGGAATGTCTAATATTAGAGGGGCTTAAGGTGAAATGGGAAAAGTTCAAAGGAGATGTGAGAGGTGAGTTTTCTGCAGAGAGAGTGGTAGGTGTCTGAAACTTGCTGCTGGTGGTGAAAGCAGATAGGGGCAATTAAGGGGCTTTTAGATAAGCACAGAATATGTGAGGAACAGAGGGATATGGAGCAAGGGCAGGCAGAAGGGATTAATTTCATTTGGCGTTATTTTCAGAACAAGCTGAGTCTGTAGTTGTGCTTACTATGTTCTATGAGAGGGCTCTCAATTCCTTTCAACTCTCCTCAATCTTTCCTTATAGTGCAATCCCTCTCACCCTCAAGAATCAGTATCATTTATGTTGGGAGGTTACATGGGGGTGTAGCAGCATAGATATGTCTGGGAATTGGCATATGATAGGGAAGGGAGCGGGTGTTGGGGGAATTACACTGCAGAAGGAGGCCATTTGGCCCATTGAGTCTGAAGCGACAACAATTCAACCTAGAGCCTACCCACGTAACTCCACATATTTACCCTACTAATCCCCCTGACAGTAAAGGGCAATTTAGCATGGCCAATCCACCTAACCCGCACATCTTTGGACACTAAGGGACAATTTAGCATGGCCAATCCACCCTAACCCGCACATCTTTGGACACTAAGGCACAATTTAGCATGGTCAATCCACCTAACCTGCACATCTTTGGACACTAAGGGGCAATTTAGCATGGCCAATCCACCTAACCTGCAATCTTTGGACACTAAGGGGCAATTTAGCATGGCCAATCCACCTAACCTGCACATCTTTGGACATTAAGGCACAATTTAGCATGGCCAATCCACCTAACCTGCACATCTTTGGACACTAAGGGGCAATTTAGCATGGCCAATCCACCTAACCTGCACATCTTTGGACACTAAGGGGCAATTTAGCATGGCCAATCCACCTAATCTGCAGATTTTTGGATACTAAGGAGCAATTTAGCATGGCCAATCCACCTAACCTGCACATCTTTGGACTGTGGGAGAAAACCAGAGCGCCTGGAGGAAACCCACGCAGATACGGCAAGAACTTGCAATCTCCACACAGACAGTGACTCGAACCTGGAATCGAACCCCAGTTTCTGGAGCTGTGAAGCAGCAGTGCTAACCCACTGTGCAGCCCCTGGAGGTAACTCTTCCGAAGTCACCAGCTTCAGGAAAAGCTGCGTTAATCAAAGAGGGGATAAAATAAAACAAACTTCGAGACAACTTTCCCTTTGAAAGGATTGAAAAGCAGTAATTAGTTTAATTGAGAGTCTGGCGGAGAGGAGGGCTGATGAAAGAAGTGGGGAGGGCGGGGCTGGGAATTCTCAGGTCCTTCTGTCTGCCGGTATGGGGCTGAGGCGAGGATTACCCAGAGCTGTACAGACTTGCCTGGAGAGGTGGCTATTGCTTGGTGTAAATATTTCACATAGCTCTGAGGCTCAGGAAGGGCCCTGGGGGCTGTGTTATAACTCACCCTCTGTATATGTGTGTGAGTGTGTGTATGTGAGAGTGTGTGCGTGTGTGAGAGTGAGTGTGTGTGTGTGTATGTGAAAGTGTGTGTGTGTGTGTGTGTGTGTATGTGTGTGTGTGTATGTGTATGTCTGTGTATGTGTGCATGTGAGAGACAGTGTGTCTGCATGTGTGTGTGTATATCTATGTGATCTGTGAGTTTGTGTGTCAGTGTATGTTGTGTGTGTGTGACTATGTGTGTGTGTATCTATGTGATCTGTGAGTTTGTGTGTCAGTGTATGTTGTGTGTGTGTGACTATGTGTGTGTGTGTATCTATGTGATCTGTGAGTTTGTGTGTCAGTGTGTGTTGTGTGCGTGTGTGTGTGTGAGTATGTGTATGTCTGTGTCTGTTTGTGTGTCTGTGCCTGTGTGTGTCTGTTTTGTGTGTGTGTGTGTGTGTGTGCCTGTGTCTCTGTGTGTATAAATATGTGTCTGTGCCTGTGTGTCTGTCTGTATGTGTCTCCGTGTATGTATCTATGTGTGCATGTCTGTATGTGTGTGTGTGTCTCTGTGTATGTGCCTCTGTCTGTATCTGTGTATGTGTGCTTGTGTGTCTGTATGTGTGTATGTATGTGTCTGTGTGTGTGTGTGTGTGTGCGTGTCTGTGTGTGCGTCTGCGTGTGCATGTGTGTCAGTGTGTGTGTGTGTCTGTGTGTGTGTCAGTATGTGCGTCAGTGTGTGTGTATGTGTCTGTGTGTGTTTGTGTGTGTGTCACTGTGTGTGTGTCAGTGTGTGCGCGTGTGTGTGTCAGTGTGCGCGCGCGTGTGTGTGTGTGTGTGTCAGTGTGTGTGTGCGTGTGTTTTGTGCAGTTAGCTTCAAACAAAGGGAATGGGCCGATTGTATTTTGTCATTTGCAACTTCCGGCCTTCACAGCCAGGGAAATACTTCTCTCTTTGAAGCACTCGACTGTGGCAAACACAGCGGCTTTTAGAACATCAGCGAATGTTATTAATTCCCATCTGGTTCACCAATATCCCCTTTAGGGAGGGAAATCTGCTGCCCTCACCCGGGTCTGGCCTACACGTGACTCCAGACACTACAAACACACACTAGCAATGTGATCAACTCTGAAATGGGCCAAGCGAGACACTTATTCCAAGGGGGCAATTCGAGGTGGGCAACAATAACACCCATGTCCCACGAAAGAATGGTTGTAAATCTCCTCCAGTCTTTTACAACCCTCTGAGATCTCTGCGCCCCGTTGAATCCTTGTGCATCCTCAATTGCAGTCGCTCCAGCAACTGTCCTTCGGCTGACTGTGGACCAGAACCTCTGGAATTCCCTCCCTAACCGTCTCTGTCTCTCTCTCTTTACTCCTTTGGGGGAGGTGGGGATGGCCTAGTTGTATCGTTGCTAGACTATCAATCCAGAAACTCAGCTAATGTTCGGGGGGGGGGGGGGGGAGCCCCAGGTTCGAATCCCGCCACGGCAGATGGTGGAATTTAAATTCGATTAAAAAAATCTGGAATTAAAAATCTAGTGATGTCGGAAAAACCCACCTGGTTCCCTTCAGGGAAGAAAATCTGCCTTCCGTATCTCGGACTGGCCTACATGTGACTCCAGAACCACAGCAATGTGGTTGATTCTCAACTGCCCCTCCAAGGAGCAATAAATGCTGACCTACCCAGCCACGCCCATGTCCCACAAATAAATAATGAAAAAGGATGTTCCTTTAAGCTACCTCTTTAACCGAGCCTTTGGTAGCCTGTCCCTAATATCTCTTTATGTGGCTTGAGATCATGCTTTGTCTTATAATGCTCCAGTGAAGTGCTTGGAACTTTTCATTACAGCAAAAGGTGTTATGTAAATATCAGTTCTTGTTGTTGGTCAGTTGCCAGCTTATCAAAGTATAAATCAACAGGCTTCTCACATTTCTACTCCTTTCATTGAAGAGATTTTTTGTTGCAGTTTATTGTGTTCAAAAATCTGATTCTTCCGTCCACTAAAACTGATAAAGCAGCGAAAGTCCATCTGGTTAAACAGTGTCCTGGGGGAATGGGCAGGGCCCTTCTAAACAAGGGGAAATAGCTCAATAACTGAACACAGCGAGTTGCCTGTAAGTGAGTCTGTGCTGTACACACAGTAATATCCCACATCTTCAATCAGTCCTCAGGTCAGTGGTCAGTGATGAGGCCAATCCAAATCTAGCCCCTGTATGGGAGAGGGGACGACATCACCCAGATATTGCCAATAGTCTGTTTGTGTGTGTGTGTGTGTGTGTCTGTGTGTGTCTGTGTGTGTGTGTGTCTGTGTGTGTGTGTCTGTGTGTGTGTGTGTCTGTGTGTGTCTGTGTGTGCGAGAGAGACTGTGTGAAAGAGAAAATGGACAGGGATCACGGGTAGAGATGGGAACATCGGGGTGGCGGCGTGGGCTCGTTGGGCCAAAGGGCCTGTTTTCCGTGCTGTTTTATTCTTTGTTCTTTGAGAAGGAATGTGTGTGTGTGTGTGTGAGAGTGTTTGTATATGAGGGAGTGTGTATGAGAGAGTGTGTGTGAGAGTGTCTGTATATGAGGGAGTGTGTGTGTGTGAGAGTGTCTGTATATGAGGGAGTGTGTGTGTGTAAAGAGTATGAATATGTGTGAGTGTGTGTGAGAGTGTATGAGTGTGTGTGAGAGTGTGTGTGTGTGAGAGTGTTTGTATATGAGGGAGTGTGTGTGTGTGAGAGAGTATGAATGTGTGTGAGAGAGTGTGTGAGAGAGTGTATGAGTGTGTGTGAGAGAGAGTGTGTTGTGAAGAGAGTATGAGTGTGTGTGAGAGAGAGTGTGTGTGTGTGAGAGTGTTTGTATATGAGGAGTGTGTGTTGTGAAGATATGAGTGTGTGTGAGAGACAGTGTGGTGAGAGTGTATGAGTGTGTGTGGAGAGAGAGTGTGTGTGTGAGAGTGTTTGTATTGAGGGGAGTGTGTGTGTGTGAGAGAGTATGATGTGTGTGAGAGAGTGTGTGAGAGAGTGTATGAGTGTTGTGAGAGAGAGTGTGTGTGAGAGAGAGTATGAGTTGTGTGAGAGAGTGTGTGTGTGAGAGTGTTTGTAATGAGGGAGTGTTGTGTGTGAGAGAGTATGAGTGTGTGTGAGAGACAGTGTGTGTGTGAGGTGTATGAGTGTGTGTGAGAGAGATGTGTGTGAGTGTCTGTATATGAGGGAGTGTGTGTGTGTGAGAGAGTGTATGAGTGTGTGTGAGAGAGAGTGTGTGTGAGAGAGTGTATAAGTGTGTGTGAGAGAGAGTGTGTGTGTGAGAGTGTATGAGTGTGTGTGAGAGAGTGTGTGTGACAGTGTCTGTATATGAGGGAGTGTGTGTGTGTGAGAGAGAGTATGAATGTGTGTGAGAGACACTGTGTGTGTGAGAGTGTATGAGTGTGTGTGAGAGAGAGTGTGTGTGAGAGAGTGTATGAGTGTGTGTGAGAGAGAGTGTGTGTGAGTGTTTGTATATGAGGGAGTGTGTGTGTGTGAGAGAGTGTATGAGTGTGTGAGTATGTGTGAGTCTGTGAGTGTGAGTGTATGAGAGAGTGTGTGTGAACGTGTGAGAGTGGCTGAAACGTTCTGGCTGTTCACACCAGCAGGATTCCCTGCTCCCACTGCAGTGAACAGAGATTTGGCTAAGTGCCAAATTCTCCTTGCTTGCAGTGACAGCAAGGTATGACTAGCCAGGAAAATCCCAGCCCATGTGTGAGTGAATGTGTGAGTGTGTGAAAGTGAATGACAATGAGTATATGCAAGTGTACTGAGTGTACGTGAATCAGGGACACACAATCAGGTGAGGATTCAGTGCGCTCTGTGGTCCATTAGACTTTTTAAAATTCCTTCATGGCTTCTGGGCTTCGCTAGCTGGAACCAGTACTTATTCCCCCATCCCTAATTGCCCCCTTGAGAAGGAGGTGGGTGAGCCATCATCTTGAAACCACTGCAGTCCCCCATGTGTGGTGTAGGTACACCCACAGTGCTGTTAGGGAGGGAGCTCCAGGATTATGATTGGACATCAGTCAGTCCCTGTGTGTGGTGTAGGTACACCCATGGTGCTGTTAGGGAGGGAATTCCAGGATTTTGACTCCAGCCACAGTGAAGGAACGGCCGATATGTTTCCAAGTTGGGATGTTGAGTGGCTCGAAGGGGGAACTTGGTGGTGTTCCCCAAGTGTCTGCTGCACCCCACCCTTATCCTTCTAGGTGGCGGGTTTGGAAGGTGCTGTGGAAGGAGCCTTGGTGAGACACTGCAATGCATTTTCTAGGGGGAGTCAGGATGTGACTTACTCTCCGTAGGATTCCCAGTGGACAGGCTTTGGGAGGGAGTCAGGAGGTGAGTTACTCTCCGCAAGATTCCCAACTTCTGACCTGCTCCACAGTATTATTGTGGCTGGATCAGTTCAGTTTCTGGTCAATGGTTACCCCTAGGTGTCTAGGAAATCCAGATCACAGCAGACAGGAGACAGTGCAGTCCAACAGTGTCAGAGTTTGCATCCAGTGTAAGCGAGCAGAGATAAAGTGGCAGTTGAAACACAGAATAGCTGAGTATGGGTTACTCATGGAACCAGGTGGATTATATCCAAGAATACTCGAAGGAAATGAAGTTGGAATCCGTGCCTGGAAAATGCAGCAGTTCATTAAAAACGATCCAGAAGGATTGAGAAATATTAAAGCTCATTCCAGCTTTGCAGAAATATCGTGTATTCGATCCCCTGGGGAATGGGGGTTGCATTCCTGTCAGCAAGGCTGGTAATGAGAATGTAACGAGAAGTGGACCAAACTCCACGGCTCCCACAGGACTCCTAAAAACCAGCCCCCCGCTGCCTGCCCCTGCGAGGGTGACCGATGTGGCACACTGTGTGGCACACCGTGTACATGTCCGCAACAGAAGGGAAGCAATGGCTCAGACAGGGACTGGGTGTGTCCCTGCTGTGAGCAAACACAGCCAGAGGGCAGTGAGTGTTCAACTGCATGCACTAAGCAAAAAACACTGGAACCTGAAACAAGAACACAGGGTACTAGGGAAACAGGGTAGGTCAGCTGCAGAAGCAGAGTTGACCTCTCAAGTCTTGGAATCATAGAATCCATACAGTGCGAAAGGAAGCCATTCAGCCCATCGAGTCTGAACCAACCACAATCCTACTCAGGCCCCATCCCAAAAACCTCACACATTTATCCTTTTAATCCCCCCTTACACTAAGGCACAATTTAGCATGGCCAGTCCCCCTAACCAGCACATCTTTGGACACTAAGGGGCAATTTAGCACAGCCAATCCACCTAACCAGCACATCTTTGGACACTAAGGGGCAATTTAGCATGGCCAATCCACCTAACCTCCACATCTTTGGACACTAAGGGTAAATTTAGCATGGCCAATCCACCTAACCTGCACATTTTGGACACTAAGGGACAATTTAGCATGGCCAATCCACCTAACCTCCACATCTTTGGACACTAAGGGACAATTTAGCATGGCCAATCACCCTAACCTACACATCTTTGGACACTAAGGGACAATTTAGCATGGCCAATCCCCCTAACCTACATCTTTGGACACTAAGGGCAATTTAGCATGGCCAATCCACCTAACCTGCACATCTTTGGACACTAAGGGGCAATTTAGAATGGCCAATCCACCTAACCTGCACATCTTTGGACACTAAGGGGCAATTTAGCACGGCCAATCCACCTGACCTACACATCTTTGGACACTAAGGGACAATTTAGCATGGCCAATCCACCTAACCTCCACATCTTTGGACACTAAGGGACAATTTAGCATGGCCAATCCCCCTGACCTGCACATCTTTGGACACTAAGGGGCAATTTAGCACGGCCAATCCACCTAACCTGCACATCTTTGGACACTAAGGGGCAATTTAGAATGGCCAATCCACCTAACCTGTACATCTTTGGACACTAAGGGCAATTAGACGGCCAATCCACTAACCTACACATCTTTGGACACTAAGGAACAATTTAGCATGGCCAACCACCTAACCTGCACATCTTTGGACACTAAGGGGCAATTTAGCATGGCCAATCCCCCTAACCTGTACATCTTTGGACACTAAGGGCAATTTAGCATGGCCAATCCCCCTAACCTGTACATCTTTGGACACTAAGGGGCAATTAGCATGGCCAATCCCCCTAACCTGCACATCTTTGGACACTAAGGGACAATTTAGCATGGCCAATCCACCTAACCTACCATCTTTGGACACTAAGGGGCAATTTAGCATGGCCAATCCACCTAACCTGCACATCTTTGGACACTAAGGGGCAATTTAGCACATGAGACATCGTCAACTGAAGCGAAAAAGTTAAAAGAAACAAACAAAATTCACCTCTGAATAATGATCGAGATGGCAGTAATAGTGACACAGCAGATAGCTGTCTTTCTCTCCCTCTTTCTCGTTCCCTCTCTCTCTCTCTCACTTTGGAGACAGCAGGTTGTGGCCCTCTTTGTCACAGTAACATGAAAATGCTGAGAAATCTCAGCAGGGCAGACAGCATCTGAGGAGAGAGATGCTTCGAGTCTGGATGATGAGCAGGTGGGTAAGTGGAGCTGAGTCCACAAAAAGATCAGACATGATGTTATTGAATGGCGGAGCAGGTTCGTGGGGCCAGATGGCCTGCTCCTGCTCCTAGTTCTTGTGCTCTTATGTAAAGGGTGGCACAGTGCATTAGCACTGCTATCTCACCGTGCCAGTGACCCCGGTTTCATTTTGGCCGCGGGTGACTCTGTTTGCACATTCCTCCCATGTCTGCATGAGTTTCCTTCGGGTGCTCTGATTTCCTCCCATAGTCTGAACTATGTGTGGGTTAGGTGGATTGGCCATGCTAAATTGCCCCTTAGTGTCCAAAGATGTGTAGGTTAGGTGGATTGGCCATGCTAAATTGCCCCTTAGTGTCCAAAGATGTGTAGGTTAGGTGGATTGGCCATGCTAAATTGTCCCTTAGTGTCCAAAGATGTGTAGGTTAGGTGGATTGGCCATGCTAAATTGCCCCTTAGTGTCCAGAGATGTGCAGTTAGGGGATTGGCCATGTTAAGTTGTCCCTTAGTGTCCAAAGATGTGCAGGTTAGGTGGATTGGCCATGCTAAATTGCCCCTTACTGTCCAAAGATGTGCAGGTTAGGTGGATTGGCCGTGCTAAATTGCCCCTTATTGTCCAAAGATGTGCAAATTTCCATTTAAAAAACTAAAAATGCCATCACACTGACCTGTACTATAACGTAACAGTGTCTTGGTCCAGTGCATGACACGTAATAAGCAAAACACTGTCCTGATCTTATGCAGAAACTGCAACATTTCACAGTCACAGGCCTGTGAATAGCCTGTAATATAACACACTAGTGTCCTGCTCTTGTAATAACCTGTAATATAAGGTAAGTAAAGTTTATTAATCACAAGTCAGCTTACACTAACACTGCAATAAGGTTACTGTGAGAATCCCCTAGCACTCCGGTGCTTGTTCGGGGTACATGGACGGAGAACTTAGCAACTAATCAGTGCTTTTTACAGACTGTGGGAGGAAGGTAAAATTTATTTATTAGTTAAAGTAGGCTTACATTAACACCACAATGAAGTTACTGTGAAAATCCCCTAGTCGCCATACTGAGGGAGAATTTAGCACCCTAACCAGCACATATTTCAGACTGTTGGAGGAAACCTGGAGGAAACCCACACAGACACGGGGAGAACATGCAGACTCCACGCAGACAGTGACCCGAGCTGGGAATCGAACCCGGGTCCCTGGCGCTGCGAGGCAACAGTGCTAACCCGCTGTGCCCCTGTGCTGTCCCGGACTGCCATGTAATGCGGTGCCATCACAATTTAATGCCTCGCTTGTGGAAAAGCCCTTCTTATTTACACAGTACTTGGCCGGGAACGCAGTTCAGCTCAGCCGTAATTACAAAGCTACGGCAAAGCGTGACCAGGGGAGGAAACACCTGAAGCAGATTTCCTGAACAAATTGTAATCTTTCTGTTGACACAGCCAGAGTTTTGAAAGTTTAGCTCGCAGCTGAAAAGCCTGGGTAATGAGCAAATGTTTCCACTGCGGGCTGGCTGGCCACTTGGGGCTTCGATGTGACTCGATCCTCGAATTTCCAGGGAACTCTGTCGTGGCCTGCGGGATCTTGCTGTGCAGCCAGTGAACTGCCGGGCCCGCTCGCACAATGGCAGTGGCTCCAAGCGGTCAGGGCACGAGTGCAAAATTCTTTGAAGGGCTCTGTGAACGGGCACTGGGGGGAGGGGGAATCTGAAATCATCATCTCTGGGTCATCAGTCCAGCTCACTGGATCGCTGGTTCAATAACGGAACTCAGTTTGCTGTACCGACATGTGACTGTGTACCACACTCAAACACAAGCTCACTCAGGACCTTGAAACTGAGGGATTACCACCTCCTCTCCCTCTCCTTCCCTCCCTTCCGTCCCCACCCCCGTCAAAAGCACCCAACACAGAACTTGTTAAAGGTGAAGCATAGAAATTCCCATCTCCACTTTTGTGACTGTTTTCTTTTGCAAGAGTCTTGAAAAGACCTTAATTAAAACCCAGTGGGTTAGCACCACTGCCTCACAGTGCCAGGGGCCTGGGTTCAATTCTCGGCCTTCGGTCACTGTCTGTGCGGAGTCTGCACGTTCTCCCCCAGTGTCTGCGTGGGTTTCCTCCGGGCGCTCCGGATTCCTCCCACAGTCTGAAAGACGTGCACGTTAGGTGGATTGGCCATGCTAAATTGACCCTTGGTGTCCAAAGATGTGAGGATTACGTGGATTGGCCATGCTAAATTGTCCCTTGGTGTCCAAAGATGTGTACGTTAGGAGGATTGACCATGCTAAATTATCCCTTAGTATCCAAAGGTATGAGGGTTAGGTGTATTGGCCATGCCAAGTTGCCACTTTGTGTCCAAAGATGTGAGGATTACGTGGATTGGCCATGCTAAATTATCCCTTAGTGTCGAAAGATGAGCAGGTTAGATGGATTGGCCATGCTAAATTGTCCCTTAGTGTCGAAAGATGAGCAGGTTAGATGGATTGGCCATGCTAAATTGTCCCTTATTGTCCAAAGATGAGCAGGTTAGATGGATTAGCTGTGGTAAATGTGGGGGGATGTACGGATGGGATGGCGATGGGCCTGGGTAAGATGCTCAGTCAGAGAGTCAGTGCAGACATGATGGGCCAAATGACCTCCTTCTGCAGTGCAGAACTTTAAATGAAGGAGACAAGTCACGTTTTTCTTAGAGATAGGATGTATAGGCACTTAGAGCGTTGCAATCTGATTAGGGATACGCAGCATGGATTTGTTAAAGGGAGGTCGTGCCTTACAAATCTGGTAGAATTTTTTGAGGAGGTGACGAAATCATTGGACGAAGGGCGAGCCGTTGATGTTGTCTATATGGATTTTAGTAAGGTGTTTGACAAAGTCCCTCATGGGAGGTTAGTCAAGAAGGTCAAGGCAAATGGGATACAAGGACAGGTAGCTAGATGGATAAGCAACTGGCTTGGTAATAGGAGACAGAGAGTAATAGTGGAAGGGTGTTTCTCTAGTTGGAGGTCGGTCACTAGTGGTGTGCCACAGGGCTCGGTACTGGGACCTCTTCCATTTGTAATATATATAAATGACTTGGAAGAGGGAGTAAGTGGAGAGATCAGCAAGTTTGCAGATGATACAAAGATGGCTGGACTTGCGGATAGTGAGGAGCATTGTCAGGCAATGCAGCAGGACATAGATAGGCTGGTAGCTTGGGCAGACAGATGGCAGATGGAATTCAATCTTGATAAATGTGAGATGATGCATTTCGGGAGAAAAAATGTAGGAGGGAGGTATATGATAAAGGGTAGACCTATTAAGAGTATAGAAATGCAGAGGGACCTGGGGGTGCAGGTGAACAAGTCTCTGAAGGTGGCAGAGCAAGTGGAGAAGGTTGTGAAGAAAGCATATAGTATGCTAGCCTTTATAGGAAGGGGTATTGAGTACAAGAATTGGCCTTTAATGTTGCAGTTATATAAAACGCTGGTTAGACCTCATTTGGAATACTGCGTTCAGTTCTGGTTGCCTTACTACTCGAAGGATGTGGAGACTCTGGAGAGAGTGCAGAGGAGGTTTACCAGGATGCTGCCTGGTATGGAAGGTCTGAGTTACAAGGAGAGATTAGGCAAATTGGGACTGTTTTCCTTAGAAAGACGTAGACTTAGAGGAGGTCTGATAGAGGTGTACAAGATTTTGAAGGGGATTGATAGAGTAAACAGGGTTAAGCTTTTTCCTAGGATGGACTCAAATAGCATGAGGGGTCACAGGCTTAGGGTGAGGGGGTAAGGTATAATTTGGATGCTAGAGGGAGTTTTTTCACACAGAGGGTGGTGGGGGTATGGAATGCGCTACCAAGTAAAGTGGTGGAGGCAGGTACTCTGGAGTTATTTAAGAAATACTTAGATGGGCACATGAACAGAATGGGAATGGAGGGGTATAGAAAACTGATTTAAAATAGGGATCATGAGCCTTGGGAGTCCCTGGGAAGTGTGTAAATAGATGATGATATTGATGTACTTGTTTTTATCCTACAGGTGCTTTGGTCCACCTTGTTGTCTAACAAGGGGCATACACGCGATGGGTCGTGAGAGGGCTGCTCTTGGATTTTTTTCGAGAGTATCCTAGTGCTTCACGTCGTTAGTGTACGCTTGACCTGGACCATTTGATGGGCAACACGACAGCTCAGTGACTATCGCTGTGCTGTGCAGATACATGGATTTGGGCCTGTGTCTGTGGGAGTTTGCGCATTCTCCCCGTGCTTGCGTGGGTTTTCTCCGGGTGCTCCGGTTTCCTCCCACATCCCAAAGATGTGCTCTTAGGCTAATTGGCAAAACAAATTCTCCCTAAATTGTCTCAAATTTGGTTTTTAATCCATAGAACTATAAACATGGACAGGGATCGCGGGTAGAGATGGGAACATTGGGGTGGCGGCGCGGGCTCGTTGGGCCGAAGGGTCTGTTTCCCGTGCTGTTTTGTTCTTTGTTTTAATCACAAGCATTGGGTTTTGGCACAAGGTTCGAATCTTCTGCTTTCTTGTTGTTGTGACTAGTACAGACCAGTCACAAAAGAGAGCTTGTGGTGTCCCTACCTCAGAGCGAAAGTTCCATTTTCATGACCCACCCTAGGATTAGACACTCCAGTTCGGTCTGTTCATAACAGAGCAAGACAGTTGGATAACGAGCCTGTAAATTCTTCCAATAGACCAGGCAGCAAGGGTGGGAGAGGTCCTGGTCAGCCAGACTGCAGTTGGCATCGGCAAACCACTTACCAGGCATTATTGTGGATCAACACATGATGGAAGTGTATGGTCACCAATGCCCTCAAAGGGCGCAGTACCCAAAGAGCGAGGGAGTGCACTCAAGTCATTGCACCACTTCCATTTCTCTCCGGCTCCATCTCCACCTTTCCAACCCCCCAACAATGACCTGTTCACCATCAAGATCCCACTCACCTGATGAAGTGGCAGTGCTCCAAAAGCTAGTGGTGTTTACTACTAAATAAACCTGTTGCACTTTAACCTGGTGTTGTGAGAATTCTCACCACAATCCCACTAACAGGCCACACATTCAACCATCCCCTTTTCTTTGTTTACTTTAAATGAGTCTTGAAAAGAACTTAATTAAAGCACAGTGGGTTCACACTGCTGCCTCACAGCGCCGGGTTCGATTCCCGGCCTTGGGTCACTGCCTGTGCGGAGTTTGCATGTTCTTCCCCCCACGTTTGTATGGCTTTCCTCCAGGCGTTCCACACTCCAAAGCTGTGCAGCTGCAGAGGTAAAGCAGAGGGAACAACATAGTCAACTACAGCTTCATAAGGAATCTCATAATACCAGGTTAAAGTCCAACAGTGTTATTTGGTAGCACGAGCTTTCCGAGCACTGCTCCTTCTTCAGGTGAGTGAGGACTTGTGTTCAGAAACACACCATACACAGACCCAAACTCAATTTACAAGAATACAAGTCTTTACAGGTAATCAAATCTTCACAGGTACAGACAATGTGAGTGGAGAGAGCATTAAGCACAGGTTAAAAAGATGTGTATTGTCTCCAGACAGGGCAGTTAGTGAGATTTTACAAGCCCAGGCAAGTCGTGGGGGTTACAGATAGTGTGACATGAACCCGAGATCCTGGTTGAGGCCGTCCTCATATGTGCAGAACTTGGCTTTCAGTCTCTGCTCAATGAGACTGTGCTGTCGTGTGTTGTGAAGGCCTCCTTGGAGAACACTTACTCAAAGATCAGAGGCTGAATGCTCATGACCACTGAAGTGTTCGCCAACAGGAAGAGACAGTCTTGCCTGGTGATTGTTGAGCAATGTTCATTCATCCGTTATCGTAGCATCTGCATGGTCTCCCCATTGTACCATGATTCGGGACATCCTTTCCTGCAGCATTATCAGGTAGACAATGTTGGCCGACTGCAGTCACAGGCCACTTTGCAGGGACACTTCCGATCGCTCCCACCAGCGGTCGGTCGCTGGGCTATTTCAATTTGCCTCTCACGCTCACATTTCTGTCCTTGGCCTATTATAATGTTCTAGTGAAGCCCAACACAAACTGGGGCAACATTAACTCATCTTTCCATTCACCACTTTACAGCATTCCATTCTCAGCATTGAGTTCAACAACTTCAGAGCGAGAACTCTGTCTTTCATTTTACACTTCTTGCTTTATTTTGCTTTCAGACAGAATTGGCCTTTGTTCTACCATCGACACCCACTCTGGTCATAAGAACATAAGAAATAGAAGCAGGAGTAAGACCATCTAGCCCCTTGAGCCTGCCATTCATTAAGATCATGGCTGATCTGAAGTGGATCAGTTCCACTTACCCGCTTGCTCCCCTTAAACCTTAATTCCCTTGTCTATCGGAAATCTATCTACCCGCAACTTAAACATATTCAACGAGGAGCCTCCACCACTTCAATGGGCAGAGAATTCCAGAGATTCATCACCCTCTGAGAGAAGAAGTTCATCCTCAACTCTGTTCTAAACTGTCCCCCCTTATTTTGAAACTGTGCCCTCTAGTTCTGCTATCCTTTCTAAGCAGAAAGAATCTCTCTACCTCCACCCTATCTCCTTCATTATCTTGTAAGTCTCTATAAGATCTCCCCTCAGCCTTCTAAACTCCAACGAGCACAGGCCTAGTCTATTTAATCTCTCCTCATAGGCTAATCCCCTCGCCTCTGGTATCAACCTGGTGAACCTTCTCTGCACTCCTTCCAAGGCCAATATATCCTTTCGCAAATAAGGGGACCAAAACTGCATACAGTACTCCAGTTGCAGCCCTATACAGTTGCAGCAAGACCTCCCTGCTTTTATATTCCATACCCCCCCCTCGCGATAAAGGCCAACATCTCATTCACCTTCTTGATCACCTGCTGCACCTGCAGACTGAGCTTTTGCAAAGGTCCAAAGCTTTATTGCTTTACCAGTCCTATTCAAGCTCTTTGCCTTTTGTTCCATGACTTGTTTTGTAATTTAGCCTGTCATGTGAAGATACAAATTATTGTTGTGGATCAGATTATAAACAGTGAGGAGACAAGAGTACAGCAATAAGGTCTGGAGAACTGGTGTGACAACAATAATCTCTCCCTCAATGCCAGTAAAACAAGACAGATAGTTATCGGCTTCAGGAAGCTAGCGGGGAACATGACCCTATCTACATCAGTGGGGTGCAAGCAGAAATAACTTCAGGTTTTTAGGTGTCCAGATCACCAACAATCTGTCCTGGTCCCTCCATGCCCGATGCTATAAGTTAAGAAAACCCCTCTGCTTTCTCAGGAGGTTAAGGAAATTTAGCTACAACTCTCATCAATTTTTACAGCTGCACCATCAAAAGCATCCTTTCCGGATGTATCACAGCTTGGTATGGGCTCCTGCTGTGACCAAGGCAGCAAGAAAGTACAAAGTGTTGTGAGTGAAGCCCAGTCCATCACTCAAACCAATCTCCCATTCATTGCTTCCATCTGCACTTCCCGCAGCCTTGGGAGAAGCAGCCAAGGACCCCATGCACCCCGGACATTCCCTCTTCCACCTTCTTCTGTCGGGAAAAGGATACAAAAGTCTTAAAACACGTACAAACAGACTCAAGAACAGCTTCTTCCCTGCAGTCATTAGACTTTTGAATGGACCTACCTCGCATTAAGTTGATCTTTCTCTACACCCTAGCTATGACTGTAACAGTACATTTTGCACTCTCTCCTTTCCTTCTCTATGAATGGCATGCTTTGTCTGTACAGTGCGCAAGAAACAATACTTTTCACTGTATCTCAACACATGTGCCAATAATAAATTAAATCAAATATTAAGCTGATCTTTCTCTACACCCCTCGCTGTGCCTGTAACACTACATTCTGCACCCCCTCCTTTCCTTCTCTATGAACAGTATGCTTTGTCTGTATAGTGCGCAAGCAACAATACTTTTCACTGAACCCTAATACACGTGACAATAATAAATCAAATCAAAACAAATCAAAGCAGCCGGCATAATCAAGGACCCCCCCCCCCCACGCACCCCAGACATTCTCTCTTCCACCGGGGAAAAGATACAAAAGTCTGAGGTCCCGTACCGACCGACTCAAGAACAGCTTCTTCCCTGCTGCTGTCAGACTTTTGAATGGACTTATCTCACATTAAGTTGATTTTTTTTCTACACCCTCGCTGCGACTGTAACGCTACATTCTGCCCCCTCTCCTTTCCTTCTCTATGAACAGTATGCTTTGTCTGTATAGTGCACAAGAAACAATACTTTTCACTGTGTCCCAGTACATGTGACAATAATAAATCAAATCAAATTAATCCATTCTCCCATCCTCTCAGCTATCTCTGACCTTCCCTTTCTCGCTCCCCCGGACAGTCTCTCCTTTTGTGACCCCATAAAACCCATCACCTTTCTGCCGAGCTCCATAAATTGGACTCAAAATATTGGCTGTCTTTCTCTCTCTCTTCACAGACCCATGGAGTCTTTTGAGTACTTCCTGCTCCTTTCTTGCCACTTCCCCATGCCTGCCAAACAGGGAAGCAAGGTTCGTGTTTTGTCTTTCACAAACTTGGTAGGGGGGGAGGGTGGACACGATCTTGCTTTAACGTCTCATCTGAAAGACAGTACGTCCGACACTGCGGCACTCCCTCAGCACTGCGAGAATAGATTATGGTCTCGCAGTCCCAAGTAGATTTATTTTTCTAACTGGAAAGGTGAGAGTGTCATCGTCTGAGCCACGTGTAACATATCACAATCGCAGTACCATTCTGTGCACCCCCAACCCCACTAGAAAAAGTTGGCAGGTTGATTTAGGAGGATTAGGCACACCAACGACCCCCAGTCTGGTACTGAGCCCAAACACATGAAATGGGACCTCTCTCTCTCTCTTTCTCTCTGTGGGGAGCGGGTTCCATTTTATGGGCAGTATGGTGGCACTGATACGCACTGCGCCATGGACCTAGGTTGGATTCACGGTTTGGGTCACCATCTCTGTGGAGTATGTACATTCTCTCCGTGTCTACATGGGTATCCTCCAGGTGCTCCAGTTTCCTCTCAATTCAAAAGATGCGCAGGTTAGGTGGATTGGCTATGTTAAGTTGCCCCTCAGTGTCCAAATATATGCAGGTTAGGTGGATTGGCCATGCTAAATTGCCCCTTAGTGTCCAAAGATGCACAGGTTAGGTGGATTGGCCATGCTAAATTGCCCCTTAGAGTCCCAAAGATGTACAGGTTAGGTGGATTGGCTATGCTAAACTGGCCCTTAGTGCCCAAAGATGTGCGGGTTAGGTGGATTGGCCATGCTAAATTGCCCCTTAGTATCCAAAGATATGCAGGTTAGATGGATTGCCAAGCTAAATTGCCTCTTAGTGTCAGGAGGTCTATCTCAGGTAAATGCGTGAGTTTGTGAGGTTAGGGCCTGGATGGGATTGTGTTCGGTGCAGACTCGATGGGCCAAATGGCCTCCTTCTGCACTGTAGGAATTCTCTTTGCTCCCTAGATAAAGAGGTTCGCCCTGAACTTTCAATGGGATCTACTGATAAATATCTTACATATGTATCCTCCTAGTATCACCCCCACCCCTCCACTCCTCCACATACAAGTGGAAATATCTTCGTTACGCCTACCCTAACTGTTTGGAAAGTTCTTTCGCGGGTCACTTCATCCAACCTTCATTTTTCTAGAACAAAGCTCCTCTGCCTGTTCATGATATGTTACTGGGCCTGAGGACTGGACAGCTGTGACACAGCTGTCTCCCCCTCCCCAAGCTTGGCGAGACTACATTACTGCCTCGTCCCTGCGCCAACATCAAACCGCAGCCAAGAGTCGGCTTAAAGGAAAAGCAATGTTATCAGTACTTGTTCCCCTCCTCACTGCAGTCTGGTTCAAAGCAGTCCCAACACTCCTCCATTGGATTCGCCGAGCTTGCCAGAGTGTAGGAGAGGTTGGGCAGGGATGGGGAGTGGGGGGTGGGGGGGAGCAGTGGTTTAGTCACTGGCATCCCAGGAATGAGAAAGCGCCTCAGGCCACTCACAGCTCCGGAGACCAGCCTCGCTGCGGAGGCCAGAGCAAAACAAGCTTTTCTGAGAGCAGGATCGGAGGGAAACAGGGCAGGGAGGGAGCAGGAACCAGGGCTGAGGACAGGGAGGGAGCAGGAACCAGGACTGAGGAGAGGAAGGGAGCAGGAACCAGGGCTGAGGGCAGGGAGGGAGTAGGAACCAGGGCTGAGGGCAGGGAGGGAGCAGGAACCAGGACTGAGGAGAGGGAGGGAGCAGGAACCAGGGCTGAGGGCAGGGAGCGAGTAGGAACCAGGGCTGAGGGCAGGGAGGGAGCAGGAACCAGGGCTGAGGGCAGGAGGGAGTAGGAACCAGGGCTGAGGGCAGGGAGGGAGCAGGAACCAGGGCTGAGGGCAGGAAGGGAGCAGGAACCAGGACTGAGGGCAGGGAGGGAGCAGAACCAGGACTGAGGGTGGGGAGGGAGCAGAAACCAGACTCCACCAGACTGAGGGCAAGGAGGGAGCAGGAACCAGGGCTGAGGGCAGGAAGGGAGCAGGAACCAGGACTGAGGGCAGGAAGGGAGCAGAACCAGTCCCCACCAGGACTAAGGGCAGGGAGGGAGCAGAAACCAGGGCTGAGGGCGGGGAGGGAGCAGGAACCAGGACTGAGGGCAGGAAGGGAGCAGAACAGTCCCCACCAGGACTAAGGGCAGGGAGGGAGCAGAAACCAGGGCTGAGGCGGGGAGGGAGCAGAAACCAGGGCTGAGGGCGGGGAGGGAGCAGAAACCAGACTCCACCATGACTGACGGCAAGGAGGGAGCAGGAATCAGCTCCCACCACGACTGAGGGCAG
This sequence comes from Sphyrna mokarran, assembly GCA_024679065.1. NCBI lineage: Eukaryota > Metazoa > Chordata > Chondrichthyes > Carcharhiniformes > Carcharhinidae > Sphyrna > Sphyrna mokarran. Next base: position 5,383,837 of record JAGIQG010000039.1, on the reverse strand, counting down.
GGACGGAGCAGGAATCAGGGCTGAGGGCAGGGAGGGAGCAGGAATCAGGGCTGAGGGCAGGAAGGGAGCAGGAACAAGGACTGAGGGCAGGAAGCGAGCAGGAGCCAGTCCCCACCAGGACTAAGGGCAGGGAGGGAGCAGGAACTAGCCCCTGACTAGGACTGAGAGCAGGGAGGGAGCAGGAACCAGCCCCCAAATAGGACTGAGGGCAGGGAGGGAGCCAGAACCAGGGCTGAGGGCAGAGAGGGAGCAGGAACCAGTCCCCACCACGACTGAGGGCAAGGAGGGAGCCGGAACCAGGGCTGAGGGCAGGGAGCGAGCAGGAAACAGGGCTGAGGGCAGGGAGGGAGCAGGAACCAGGGCTGAGGGCAGGGCTGGAGCAGGAACCAGGGCTGAGGGCAGGGAGCGAGCAGGAAACAGGGCTGAGGGCTAGGAAGGAGCAGGAACCAGGGCTGAGGGCAGGGCTACAAAACAAACCACACAGGAGCAGGAACCAGGGCTGAGGGCAGGGAGGGAGCAGGAACCAGTCTCCACCAGGACTGAGGGCAGGGAGAGAGCAGGAACCAGAGCTGAGGGCAGGGAGAGAGGCAAGGACCAGTCCCCATCAGGACTGAGGGCAGGAAGGGAGCAGGAACCAGTCCCCATCAGGACTGAGGGCAGCTCCCTGACTCACAAATCATTCTACACATCTTCACTGCATTAGGAACCACAAAAGCCTCTCTCCCCCCACCCCCATCCCTGACTGTCTCCCCACCCCACTCCCTGATTCTTCCCCCACCCCCCCTCCACTGCCTGACTCTCCCCCACCACCCCCACTCCACTCCCTGATTCTACCCCAACCCCGCCCCTCTACCTTACTCCCCCCACTGACCCCCCCCACCCCACCCTCTCCCTGACTCTCCCCCACCCCACCCCACTCCCTGACTCTCCCCAACCCCACTCCACTCCCTGACTCTCCCCCACCCACTCCCTGATTCTCCCCCACCCCACCCCTCTCCCTGACTCTCCCCCCACCCCACTCCACTCCCTGACTCTCCCCCAACCCCGCCCCTCTCCCTTACTCCCCCCCACCTCCATCCCTGACTCTCCCCCCACCCCACCCCTCTCCCTGACTCTCCCCCCACCCCACTCCACTCCCTGACTCTCCCCCAACCCCACTCCACTCCCTGACTCTCCCCCAACCCCACTCCACTCCCTGACTCTCCCCCCACCCCACTCCCTGATTCTCCCCCCACCCCACCCCTCTCCCTGACTCTCCCCCCCACCCCCACTCCACTCCCTGATTCTACCCCAACCCCGCCCCTCTCCCTTACTCCCCCCCACCTCCATCCCTGACTCTCCCCCCAACCCCACTCCACTCCCTGACTCTCCCCCACCCCACTCCACTCCCTGACTCTCCCCCAACCCCACTCCACTCCTGACTCTCCCCCAACCCCACTCCACTCCCTGACTCTCTCCCGATCCCCACCTCTCTCCCTTACTCCCCACCCGCCCCCCAGCCCAATCCTCTCCCTGACCCCCCTCCCCCGCCCCACACCCCAACCCTTCTCCCTGAATCTCTCCCTCGGCACAATATCAAGGGGCCAAAAAGCCTGTACTGTTATTCTATGAGGGCAGACCTTACTGAAACTTACAGGGTACTGCGAGGCCCTGGATAGAGTGGATGTGGAGAGGATGTTTCCACTAGTAGGAAAAACTCGAACCAGGGGACACAAACTCAGGCTAAAGGGATGATCCTTGAAAACAGAGATGAGGAGGAATTTCTTCAGCCGGAGATGGGGAATCTGTGGAACTCGTTGCCGCAGAGAAGGCCCGGGATCATTGAGTGTCTTTAAGGCAAAGATAAATAGGTTCCTGATTAATAAGGGGGTCAGGGGTTATGGGGAAAAGGCAGGAGCATGGGAGATGTGAAAAATATCAGCTATGACCAAAGCAGACTCGATGGGCTGAATGGCCTAATTTGTTCTTATGTCTTATCGTCTTAAGGGTGAGCGGGATCTGGGGATAAGGGGACTTGGGGTGAGGGTTGGAGATGTAGACAGAGTGAGGGGGAAGTGGGGGTGAGGGTTGGGGTTAGGGACAGAGTGAGGGAAGTGGGGTGAGAGTTGGGGATGGAGTGAGGGGGAAGTGGGGGTGAGGGTTGGGGCTGGGGATATAGTGAGGGGGAAGTGGGGGAGGGGTTGGGTTGGGACAGAGTGAGGGGGAAGTGGAGGTGGTTGGGGTTGGGATAGAGTGAGGGGGAAGTGGGGGTGAGGGTTGGGGTTGGGGACAGAGTGAGGGGGAAGTGGGGTGAGGGTTGGGGAGAGTGAGGAAGTGGGGGTGAGGGTTGGGGAAGTGAGGGGTGGGGAGGGGGATAGAGTGGGGGGAAGTGGGGGTGAAGTGGGGGTGAGGGTTGGGGTTGGGAGTGAGGGGGAAGTGGGGGTGAGGGTTGGGGTGGGGACAGAGTGAGGGGGAAGTGGAGGTGATGGTTGGGGTTGGGGATAGAGTGAGGGGAAGTGGGGGTGAGGGTTGGGGTTGGGGATAGAGTGGGGGTAGAGTGGGGAAGTGAGGGGTGGGGTTTGGGTTGGGGACAGAGTGAGGGGGAAGTGGGGGTGAGGTTGGGTTGGGGATAGAGTGAGGGGGAAGTGGGGGTGAGGGTTGGGGTTGGGGATAGAGTGAGGGGAAGTGGGGGTGAGGATTGGGGTTGGGGATAGAGTGAGGGGGTAGTGGGGGTGAGGTTGGGGTTGGGGATAGAGTGAGGGGGAAGTGGGGGTGAGGGTTGGGGATGGAGTGAGGGAGAGTGGGGGTGAGGGTTGGGGTTGGGGATAGAGTGGGGGAAGTGGGGGTGAGGGTTGGGGTGGGGGAGTGAGGGGAAGTGGGGGGAGGTTGGGGTTGGGATAGAGTGAGGGGAAGTGGGGGTGAGGGGTTGGGGTTGGGGACAGAGTGAGGGGGAAGTGGGGGGGTGAGGCGGTGGATAAGGATGAGGTAGAAGTTGGGGTGTGAATTGGGGTAGGCGTTTAGGCTGAGGGTTGAGGGAGGGGTGGGGAGATTTGTGAACAGGGTGTGATTTAGTCTGGTCTTACCCTCACCCACCAGCTTGGTACCAAGAGAGGCACTGGAGAGAGAACAGTAATAAAATCTGTCTTCGGGAACATTGATTTGCCACGTTTCTCACTGACAGGAAGCTGTTGGGGTGTCCCTGGAGAATGTAGGAGTGGCCTTCCCATCTCTGGGGAATCCCTCTCAGTGCCACGTCTCTCACTGGGACGTGGGAGCAGAGGCAACGGAATTATCCATCCTACCCTCCCATCACCATCCAGAGTGGCCTGCTAGGGGGTTGGCGAGGATGTAAGAGGGGTTTGGGGGCTATAGATGCATCACACGGTTGACTCTCCCTTCCTGGGTAAATAACATCCCTTCGGTGAGGATAGAGGCCAGCACACATGTTCCAACAGAGGATGGAGACAGCGAGAAGGGGAAGGGGAGGCGGAGGTGGTGACATGGGAGAAAACAATAGCCAGAAAGAATGACAATCTTCCCATTGCTCATATAAAAATTCTCGAAAATCACTCACTCTCTCTTTCTCCCTCTACGCCGAGACAGAGAGAGAGAGATGGAAGGTATGAATCAGCCACAATGTGTTTCTATGAGTCACAAGCCTCGGTCAAACCACATGTTTCTGATTAAAGGAGCACTCATCTCTGAGGAACAGTGAGATTGCAGGGGAGAGAAGGACATGGCCTGTTTCTCCTCCAGTGGATTGGTGGGGGATGTGCGACTCTGCCTGTCCCCTCCTGACCTAGATTTTAACCTGAGAGCACAGCACGGTGTCACAGTGGTTAGGGGTGGCACGGTGGCACAGTGGGTTAGCACTGCTGCTTCACAGATCCAGGGACACAGGTTCAATTCCCAACTTGGGTCACAGTGTCTGTTGGAGTCTGCACATTCTCCCCATGTCTGCGTGAGTTCCCTCCCAAAGTCTAAAAGATGTGCGGGCTAGGTTGATTGGCCGTGCTAAAATTACCCTTTAGACGTGTAGGTTAGAGGGATTAGTAGGTAAAATATATATGTGGAGGGGTAGGGCCTGGATGGGATTGTGGTTGTACAGACTCGATGGGCTGAATGGCCTCTCTCTGTGTTTCTATGATTTTTCTCCTCCATGTGTCCCTTGGTGCTTCACTGCCGGTGGAGCACTTTTTTATTCATTTGTAGGACATGGGGGCATCCTGGCCATCCCTAATTGCCCCTTGAGAAGATGGTGATGAGCTGCCTTCTTGAAATGCTGCAGTCCATGTTCTGTGGGTTGATCCACAATGCCGTTAGGGAGGGAGTTCCAGGATTTTGATCTCAGCAAAGGAACAACCGACACATTTCCAAGTCAGGATGGTGAGTGTCTTGGAGGGAGAACTTGCAGGTGGGGGTGTTCCCCATGTGTCTGCTGCCCTCCCTCTCCTTGTCCTTCTACGTGGTAGAGGTGGTGGGTTTGGAAGGTGCTGTGGAAGGAGCCTTGGCGAGTTGCTGCAGTGCATCTTGTAGATGGTACACACTGCTGTCACTGTGAGGCAGTAGTGGAGGGAGTGAGTGTTTGTGGTTAGCGTGTCGATCGAGCGGGGCTGCTTTGTCCTGAATGGTGTCGAGCTCCTCGAGTGTTGTTGGGAGCCGCACTCATCCAGGCAAGTGGGGATATTCCATCACACTCCTGACTTGTGTCCTTGAGATGGTGGACAGGCTTTGAGGGTGAGTCAGGAGGTGAGTTACTCTCCACAGGATTCCCAGGGGACAGGCTATCGGGGTGAGTCAGGAGGTGAGTTACTCTCTGCAGAATTCCTGGCCTCTGACCTGCTCTTGTAGCCTCTGTGTTTGCACACTGCTGAAACGCAGTCGCTCCGTGGTTAGGTAGGCAATATACGCACAGCAAGATCGCAACATCGAGACGGACAGGATCTCTGCGGGCAGGGCTGTCTGGGGGCATAATGTTAGATAGTCAGACGCTTTTTCCCAGGGTTAAAGTGGCTGCCACAAGAGAACACAGGTTTAAGGTGCTGGGGAGTAGGTACAGAGGAGATGTCAGGGGTAAGTTTTCCATTCAGAGGGCAGTGGGTGCGTGGAATGAGCTGCCAGCAACGGAGGTGGAGGCGGATTCAACAGGGTCTTTTAAGAGACTTCTAGATAAGTACATGGAACTTAGTTAGAGGGTTATAGGTAAGCAAGGGACATGTTCGGTACAACTTTGTGGGCCGAAGGGCCTGTATTGTGCTGTAGTTTTTCTATGTAATGTTCCTCTAGGCCATGGATAAGTGCCGTGGGATCACAGTCTTCCCGTTGGGCTGTCTCTCAAGATCGAGGGTGACCTGCATCCAGTCTAGTGCGATGGGTTCTGAGATGGTTAATTAGTCCGCTTCATCATCTACGGAATCTGCCACAATGTTCTCTTCCTGTTGGCGAACACTTCAGTGGTCACGGGCATTCGGCCTCTGACCTCCGGGTAAGCATTCTCCAAGGCGGCCTTCACGACACACGACAGCGCAGAGTCCTGAGCAGACATTGTTAGCCAAGTTCCGCACACATGAGGGCGGTCTCAACAGGGATCTTGAGTTCATGTCGCACGATTTGTAACCCCCACGACTTGCCTGGGCTTGCTAAACCTCACTTACTGTACTGCCTGGAGACAATACACATTTCTTTAACTTGGGCTTAATGCTCCTTCCACTCACATAGCAGGTTAGATTCACATTCTAATCAATAAACTGTACACTGTCTGTGTTGTTATATGCTATGTTTGAGGCTAGAACTCTCCATTCACCTGACGAAGAGGGAAACTGTGAAAGCTTGTGAGTTTACTATCAAATAAATCATTTGGACTTAAACCTGGTGTTGTCAGATTTCTTACTGAACCTGCCACACACAGGGCAAGGGGGGATTTCCTCAGAGTTCTGGTCCCTTGAGCCTGCTCCACTTTCAGTAAGATCATGGCTGGCCTGATGACCTCAACCCCACACCCTAATAATCTTTGACTCCCTTATCTGTCAAGAATCTGCCTTTAAAATATTTGCTGACCACCACTCTTTGGGGAAGAGAGTTCCAGTGACTCATGACCCTCTGAGAAAGAAAGAAAATCTTCTATCTTAAATAGGAGACTGCTTATTTTTAAACCGTGTTCCCTGGTTCTAGTCTCTCCCACAAGGAGAGACCTCTCAGTATCAGCCCTGTCAAGTTCCCCCTCAGGATTTTATATATTTTGATAAGATCATCACATATTCTTCTATAGTCTTCAAGCCCAACCTTCCCTCAAAAGACTAACCCTCTCATCCCAGGGATCAGTCATGGAAGAACAAACAGCAATGGGCCCAGCACTGAGGTACACCACTAGTCACAGTCCTCCAATCTGACAAGCCTCCTTCCCATTACCCATTATCAAGCCAATTGGGTATCCAATATGCCATCGCTCCCTGGATTCCATGTGATCTAACCTTCCGGAGCAGCCTGTTGTGTGGAACTTTATGAAATGTCTCAGCGAAGTCCATATAGACTACATCTACTGCCCCGCCCTCATCAACCTTCCTGGTCATCTCATCAAAGAACTCTAACAGATTAGTAAGCCATGGTCTCCGTGCAAAAATCAAATACTGTCTTTCCAAATGTTTTATCCACCACAGATGTAAGGCTTACTGGTCTATAATTCCCAGCTGATCCGTTCAGGATCTGAGTGCATGTCCAGGAATCCCATCCTGCTCAGTCGCTTTCCATGGCTTGACCTTCAAGAAAGCTGCTCTGAGATCTGCAATGGTGACCCCAGATACAGGTTCATCCAGAACTTCCAGGGTGGAGGGCATGCTCTCTTGCTCAAAACAGGCATAGAATGCATTGAGTTCATCAGGAAAGGGTGCGTTGGAGCCAGCAATTTTACATGTCTTCAGTGCGATGCTGTGTTGAAGCTGCAGTTGAGGGGTCCTCGGATAGAAGGGGAGGGTCAACATGCAGATCAATCACCTTCCACCTCTGAGATGTGGAGGGCAGGATTCAGATACGGCCCACGCACGTCTGATGAAAGTCTCCAGTGTTTGCAGGCTCCCATCAACAGATGCCTGGTCTGTTTCTGCAAAGTTCAGTGCTAGCAAGGGTATCCAAAATAAAAGGCAGGGAACAATGCAGCATTTTACAGATGGAGAAGCAGACAAGATTCCCAAGGATGTCCAGAATGCATTCTGAATCATTACAGCAACGGCCCTACCCTGTCTGTTGTTCTACACATCGCTTCAATGTCCAAACACTGACTATGTGTGTAACAGGATTGAGTATTCTAGCACCCAGCACTGACTGTGTGTGTGTGCTTGTCTGTGTGTAGGCGTGCGTGTGTGTGTGTAATAGGACAGAGTATCCCAGCAATGACTGTGTGTGTATATTAGTGTGTGTATGTGTGTATGAGCACGTATGTGTGTGAGTGTTTGTGTACATGTGTGTCTGTACATGAGTGTGTGTGAGACAGGGAGGGGTGAATGATTACTGGTGTGTTGGGGGGATTTGTCACTGGTTTCTGAAGTCAACACAGGCCCAATGCCAGCATCTCTACATCATGACTACTATCGAAACCTGGTGTTGTCAGACTTTTTACTGTTTTATAAGAACAGCAGGAGGTATATTTTCAGGTATACGCTGTACAGAATCCATCGCCAACTGATAGCAAGCTGTGGAGGTCCTGGTGATGTCACAGAGTGAGTTCTGGGACTGTCCTCTTTAAGGCGGCAGGCCACACACACTAATTCCCCAAATTAACAACAAAAGGAGCTGTAGAAATCATAGAATCCTTACAGTGCAGCAGAAGGCCATTCAGGCCATTGAGTCACAACAACTACAATCTCACTGAGGCCTTATTCCTGTAACCCCACCTATTTTTTTACCCAGTTAATCTGCCTGACACTAAGGAGCAATTTAGCATGGTCAATCCACCTAACCTACACATCTTTAGACACTAAGAGGCAATTTACCATGACCAATCCCCTTAACCTGCTCATCTTTGGACACTAAGAGGCAATTTAGCATGTCCACTTCCCCCTAGCCTGCTCATCTTTGGACACTAAGGCACAATTTAGCATGGCCAATCCACCTAACCTACACATCATTGGACACTAAGGAGCAATTTAGCATGGCCAATCCACCTAACCTACACATCATTGGACACTAAGGAGCAATTTAGCATGGCTAATCCACCTAACCTACACATCATTGGACACTAAGGAGGAATTTAGCATGGCCAATTCACCTAACCTATACATCATTGGACACTAAGGAACAATTTAGCATGGCCAATCCACCTAACCTACACATCATTGGACACTAAGGAGTAATTTAGCATGGCCAGGCCACCTAACCTGCTCATCATTGGACACTAAGGGGCAATTTAGCATGGCCAATCCATCTAACCTGCACATCTTTTGGACTATGGGAGGAAACCGGAGCACCCGGAGGAAACCCATGCAGACACAGGGAGAACGTGCAGACTCCATACAGGCAGTGACACGAGTCCGGAATTGAAACTGGGTCCATGAGGCAGCAGTACCAACCATCGTGCCGCTCCTATTATATTATTTTGTTGAAGCCACAACAAGTCACCCTTGACCTTTAGGGCACCCATCCAGAGTCTTGGGCACAGCCAGGCAACGGGGTAGGGATTCTCAGATCTGAGTAATGGGACAGGACGTGCTCCTCGTGTCAGATTGACCGCAACTATTAATAGCCGGGCAGCTGTAGCGAACCGTGACGGAGACGCCCTAAAGAGCGGCAGCTGAGCTGAGATTCTTGTGTGTTCCCTACACTATCTGTCACAGTCAGCAGAGGAAGAGATTGTCATAGCGACCCTGTAATATAAAGAGTGACTTAACTTCCCCTCCAGGCCATCTATTTGGTCCCGTTGCCAAGCAGCAGGATATTTTTATAACCTGAGTCTTCTGAAGATCATCGAATTCCCCCCTTCACCTCAATTGGCTCCCACCTCCAATGTCAAGCCTGGCTGTTCAACCAGGAATGTCGTAGCTAAATTCCTCATTATACCCTTACTCAGCCCTTTGGCTGTGCTCCTTCTGGATTAGTAAATTTGCGGATGACAGCAAAGTCGGTGGAGTGGTAGATAGTGAAGAGGGGTGTTATAGTTTGCAGAGAGACTTGGACAAGTTGCAGAGCTGGGCCAAGAGGTGACAAATGGAGTTTAATGTGGAAAAGTGTGAGGTAATGCACTATGGCAGAAATAATAAATGTGTAGAGTATAGGGCAAATGGTAGGATTCTTAGTAGTCTAGATGAACAGAGGGATCTTGGTGTGTATGTGCATAGATCCCTGAAAGTAGGCAGTCAAGTCGAGAAGGTTGTTAAGAAGGCATATGGAGTCTTAGCTTTTATTGGTAGGGGGATTGAATTTCGGAGCCGCGACGTCATGTTGCAACTGTACAAAACTCTAGTGCGGCCGCACTTGGAGTATTGTGTGCAGTTCTGGTCCCCACATTATAAGAAAGATGTGGAGGCATTGGAGAGGGTACAGAGGAGGTTTACCAGGATGTTGCCTGGTATGGAGGGCAGGTCTTATGAAGAGAGGCTGAGGGATTTGAGGTTGTTTTCGTTAGAAAGGAGGCGGCTAAGAGGGGACCTTATCGAAACATATAAGATGATTAAAGGTTTAGATAGGGTGGACAGTGATAGCCTTTTTCCTAGGATGGAGAAAGCTAGCACGAGGGGACACAGCTTTAAATTAAGGGGTGATAGTTATAGGACGGATATCAGAGGTAGGTTCTTTACCCAGAGGGTGGTTAGGGAGTGGAATGCCCTGCCTGCGGCAGTTGTAGATGCGCCAAGTTTGGTGGCGTTTAAGAGGTTAGTTGATAAGTTTATGGAAGAGAAGGGAATGGTTTAGTTTGGAGGGTCATTGCTTTTTTTTCATAACTGGTTGGCGCAACATCGAAGGCCGAAGGGCCTGCTCTGCGCTGTAATGTTCTATGTTCTGCACCACTGGCTGAGCGGCCAAATTCCCCTCCAACTCCATTTTCAAATTTGCTGACAATACCCAGCCTAGTGGGTCAGATCTCAAACAATGACGAGACAGAGTAGAGGAATGACATAGAGAATCTGGTCAACCGATGCGGCGACAATAATCTCTCCCTCAATGTTAACAAGACGAAGGACATTGTCATCGACTTCAGGAAGCGTAAAGGAGAGCATGCCCCTGTCGACATCAACGCAGACAAAGAATCAAGAGCTTCAAGTTTTTAGGTGTCCAGATCACCAACATCCTAGTCCTAGTCCCCCCCACACCGACATTATAGTTAAGAAAGCCCCACCAAGACCTCTACTTTTTGGGAACCTCAGGAAATTTGGCACGTCTGCTACAACTTTCACCAACTTTTACAGATGCACCATAGAAAGCATCCTTTCTGGTTGTATCACAGGTATGGGATCCTGCTCTGCCCAAGACCGCAAGGAACTCCAAAAGGGTTGTGAACGTGGCCCAATCCATCACGCAAATCAGCCTCCCATCTATTGACTCTGTCTATACTTCCTGCTGCCTCGGGAAAAGCAGGCAGCATTATCAAGGACCCCACGCACCCAGAACATTTTCTCATCCACCTTCTTCCATCAGGAAAAGGATAGGGATCAGAGAATCATAGAAACCCTACAGTGCAGAAAGAGGTTATTCGGCCCATCAAGCCTGCACCAAACACAATTCCACCAGGCCCTACCCCTCATATTCCTACATATTATACCCACTAATCCCTCTAACCTATGCATCTCAGGACACTAAGGGATAATTTTTAGCGTGGCCAATCCACCTAATCCGCACATCTTTGGACTGTGGAAACTGGAGCACCCGGAGGAAACCCATGCAGACACGGGGAGAACATGCAGACTCGACATAGACAGTGACCCAAGCTGGGAATTGAACCAGGTTAGGTGCTAAATTCTCCCTCAGTGTAACCTGAACAGGTAACGGAGTATGGCAAATGTGAGATTTTCACAGTAGCTTCATTGCAGTGTTAATATAAGCCTACTTTTGACCAATAAATAAACTTACTTACTTAGATATGCGGGTTAGGTGGATTGGCCATGCTAAATTGCCCTTTAGTATTCAAAAATGTGCAGGTTAGGTGGATTGGCCATGCTAAATTGCCCCTAATGTCAGGGAGATTAGCAGGATAAATATATGGGGGAACAGGGCCTGGGTGGGATTACGGCTGGTGCAGACTTGATGGGCTGAATGGCCTCCTTCTGCACTGCGGGGAGTCTGTGATAGATTGGGATACAGTGAAAAGTATTTTGTTTCTTGCGTGTTATACAAACAGAGCGTACCATTCATAGAGTACATAGGGGAGAAGGAAAAGAGGGGGTGCAGAATGTAGTCTTACAGTCACAGCTAGAGTGTAGAGAAAGATCAACTTAATATTTGATTTGATTTATTATTGTCACGTGTTGGAATACAGAGAAAAGCATTGTTTCTTGCGCGCTATACGGACAAAGCATACAGTTCATAGAAAAGGAAAGGAGAGGATGCAGAATGTGGTGTTATAGTCACAGAAAGGGTATAGGGGAAGTGCAGAGGTTCTGGAATCAGCCTCAATCAGTCAGAGAACTGAGTAACAGTCTGAGAACTGTGTTTAGCCATCAAAGTAAGTCCACAAGAATCTCCTTGAACTGTGCTGCCTTACTTTGGTTCCCGTCCACTACCTCATGAGGAAACCCCGTGCTTTGCCCACACATAAATCCTCTCTTCTCCACGCCACTCCTCTCCACCCCCACCCTCTTCTTGTTACACTCTGTGTGTGTGGCTCCAATCTCAGCCGAGGTTTTGCCTATGCAGTCTCCTGCAAGTTAACCCAGTGTGACTCAGCTACCGCAAGTCCTGATTAAAGACTGGGGATTGCCTCAAAAGAAAAAAAATGCCTTTAGCTTAAATATTTAACTGATATGAGAGTTTCCTAGGCAACCCAATATCAAATACGCTATAGAGGATGAGCTATCATCAAATACAAAGAAATACCGTGGTTTTTTTTTCAAATACTTTCTAGTATTTTCCTTCCTCATTTTTGGAGCGCTGGTTCCTCGGGTATGACACAGTAAGAAGTCTCACAACACCAGGTTAAAGTCCGACAGGTTTATTTGGTAGCCAATGCCACGAGCTTTCAGGGTTCTGCCCCTCCGTCAGGTGAGTGGGGAGTTCTGACCACAAACAGGGCATATAAAGACACAAACTCAGTTTACAGAATACTGATTAGGATGTGAGTCTTTGCAGATAATCAAATCTTAAAGGTGCAGACAATGTGACTGGAGATAGCATTAAGCGCAGTTTAAAGAGACATGTATTGTCTCCAGAGAGGATAGTGAGATTTTGCAAGCACAGGCAAGTCATGGGGGTTACAGATAGTGTGACATGAACCCAAAATCCCAGTTACGGCCGTCCTCGTATGTGCAGAACTTGGCTATCAGTTTCTGCTCAGTGACTCTGCGCTGTCGTGTGTCGTGAAGGCCACCTTGAAGAACGCTTACCCAAAGATCAGAGGCTGAATGCCCATGACCCGCTGAAGTGTTTCCCAACAGGGAGAGAACAGTCTTGCCTGGTGATTGTCACATAAAAACGTAAGAAATAGGAGCAGGAGTCGGCCATCTAGCCCCTCGAGCTTGCCCCGCCATTCAAAAAGATCATGGCTGATCTGTAGTGGTTCAGTACCACTTTCCTGCTTTCTCCCCATAACCCTTAATTCCCTTGTCAATCAAAAACCTATCCACTCTTGCTTGAACATATTCAGCGAGGAAGCCTCCACCACCTCATCAGGCAGAGAATTCCAAAGATTCACCATCCTTTGCGTGAAGAAACTCCTCCGAAACTCTGATCTGAACTGCACCCCCCTAATCTTGAGGCTGTGCCCTCTAGTCCTGCTATCTTTGTTAAGTGGGAAGAGTCTCTAACCTCTACCCTATCCATCCCCTTCATTATTTTATACGTCTCTATAAGATCCCCTCTCAGCCTTCTAAACTCCAAAGAGTACAAACCTAGCCTATTCAGACTCTCTTCATAATCCAACCCCTCATCTCCGGTATCAGCCTAGTAAACCTTCTCTGCACCCACTCTAAGGCCAATAAATCCTTCCTCGAATGCGGCAACCAAAGCTGCACACAGTACTCCAGCTGCGGCCTCACCAGTACCCTATACAGCTGCAAAAGTACCTCCCTACTTTTATATTCTATCCCCCTAGCTATAAAGGCACATGGAATACAGTGAAAAGTATTGTTTCTTGCGCGCTAAACAGACGAAGCATACCATTCATAGAGAAGAAAAGGAGAGGGTGCAGAATGTGTTCATTCATCCGTTGTCGTAGCATCTGCATGGTCTCCTAAATGTACCATGCTTCGGGACATCCTTTCCTGCAGCGTATCAGGTAGACAACATTGGCCACCCAGTCTCCAACGGTCTCCACACTGAAGGCTATTCAACTGTGGAAGGCAACATGGCAGAGCCTTATTCCGCTCTTATCCAGCACCCGCACTTTCCAGTCTCTGGCCAAGTCTCTTTCACCCCTCCCAGACTCTGGAGTGAAGTGCCAGCCACCCCACTATCCACAGACCTTCCCCAATCCACATTCCCCACACCTGTGTCCCCCCGCTCCTACAACCTCAGTTATTCAATAATCCAGTGCTGACTAATGGGGCCGAATGCCACAAACCCCAAAGTGAACTGGTTTACCAGAGGGCAGCGACTGAGTGTAAAACTGCTTTGGATTTGGGGCTGGATTTTTCTCAGAGCTGCAAACAGGAAGGTTTGGGAAGCTTCGAGGAAACCTAGGTCAAAAGGAACATACCTGTCTTGGGAGTGTTTGATGGGGGACAGTCTAGAAGAAGATTTACTCTGTATCTAACCCCGTGCTGTACTGTCCTGGGAATGTTTGATAGAGGACATATACAGGGAGCTTTATTCTGTATCTAACCGTGTGCTGTACCTGTCCTGGGAGTGTTTGATGGGGGGACAGTATAGAGGGAGCTTTACTCTTTATCTAACCCCGTGCTGTACCTGTCCAGGGAGTGTTTGATGGGGGACAGTGTAGAGGGAGCTTTACTCTGTATCTAACCCTGTGCTGTACCTGTCCTGGGAGTGTTTGACAAGGGACAGTGCGGAGGGAGCTTCAGTCTGTATCTAACCCTGTGCTGTACCTGTCCTAGGAGTGTTTGATGGGGACAGCGTTGAAGGAGTTTTACTAACTACATATCTAACCACATTAGGGAGTCCCTGTGAGGGAAAGAGGTGTCTCTGTGAGGGGAAGTGGAGGCTGAAGGAGGGATAGGAGACGCTGATGGAAGGGAGGGGAAACAGAGGAAGGGGAAATGGATCTGCAGGATGGGAGGGTAAGGAAGGGGAGGCTGAGGGGAGGGGGCTGGAGATAGGGTTTGGGTAGGCTGAGGATGGGCACTGTAGGCTAAAGATGGGAGGATTGGGGAGGGGAGGTTTAAAGGGGGATAGGGGAGAGTCATGGAGAGGAGACAGGAGGAGAGGATGTGTAAGGGTTGGAGATAACTGATGTTGAAGAACAGACTTCTGAAATATAGACTGTATTTGCATAAAGTTTCAGTTTAATGGTTCTGTTTTCAGGATAGGGCTGTCCTTAAGGCTGCAGAAGAGATGCAGGCCATTCGGCCCATCTGCTCCATGCTGGTGTTTACAGACGAACCAATTCTCACTCTCTTTTCATCTATCTCCCATCATCATATCCTTCTATCCCTTCTTCCCTCATACATTTATCCAGCTTTCCTCTTTACTACTCACCTTGATTGCTCCCCGTGAGAATGAGCAATTCTCTTCACTCTCTGAGGAAAGAAGTTACTCCTGAATTTCCAATCGGATTTATTTGATTTGATGTATTATTGTCAGATGTATTGGGATACAGTGAAAAGAATTGTTTCTTGCGTGTTACAAGGAAGAAGCATATACCATTCATAAACAATGAAATTACTGTAATGTTACAGTCATAGCTAGGGTGTAGAGAAAGATCAGCTTAATATTATTTGATTTGATTTATTATTGTCATGTTTATTGGGATACAATGAAAAATATTGTTTCTTGTGTGTTCAGGTTTGGCGAAGGAGAGGCGGGCGTCTGAGTGAGCTATCGCATCTGCAGTGCTGCCTGGGCCAACTACCACCACTACCGCCCCTCTCCCCACCCTCCTCTCCCTCCCCACCCCCTCGACTGGAGCTCAGCCCTCCTTCCAAAACTTTGCAGAGAGAAGCGGCCTGAAAAATAAAGGAATTAGTTCCAGATGTGGAAACGCAATCAGGTCGCTGCAGCCTTTTTTTATCCAGATTGACGCTCTCTGAGATGTACTTCCCCTCTGCCTCCCCTCCCTTTCTCCCCCCCTCTCCCAACCTCCACACCCCCATCCCCCCACCGATCACCGTGGCAGAGTTAACCCTCACAGGCCCTGCGGTGGGCAGGGAGTGTACTGTTGCACACATGCTACCCGATCCCAGCCAAGTGACTGATTGGGATCTAGGATGTCCTGTGGGATCCCTTGTCGAGCACCGGGAATGTATGAGTCACCCGTGTCCTGCTTGTGTTTCCTCCCCCTATACCCCCACCCCCGCAGGTGGCTTGTTGCCAGCACTCTCACTCCTCATTCAACTGGAGGGGGCAGGCAGGACCCCTGGAGGAACAACACCCCGCCCCCCCCTTCCCTCCCCCGCCACCATCTACTATCTCATTCTTTAAAGATTTTAAAATTTTTTTATTCATTAGTTGCAAGTCAGCTTACATTATCACTGCAATGAAGTTGCAGTGAAATTCTCCCAGCTGCCACACTTCGGCACCTGTTGGGCTACACTGAGAGTAATCTCCCCTAACCCACATATCTTTGGACACTAAGGAACAATTTACCATGGCCAATTCACCTAACCTGCACATCTTTGGACACTAAGGGACAATTTAGCATGGCCAATCCACCTAACCTGCACATCTTTGGACACTAAGGGGCAGTTTAGCTTGGCCAATCCACCTAACCTGCACCTAACCAATCACTGTGCCACCCAAGGAACAAGCCCACCCAAAGCCGAGAATTAAAACATCAGGCAAGTTCCCTACACCCTCTGTTATCCATAAATTGCACGAATGCATGTCTGTGTATGGGGGTTTATTTAATGCGTGAATATCTGCATATTTCTCTTGATGTGTGTATGTAAGCATGTATATGTTTGCATTTGTGTATGTGTATTTTTGTGTGCACGTGTGTGAGTGTGTATACTTGTGTGCAATTATGCATGTGTGTATGTGCACATGTTTGTGAATGTGCATGTGCACACACGTCTGTGTTTGCATATGTGTTTATGGGTGTGCCTGCATATGTTTGTGCGTGTGTCTGTATGTGTGCGTGCTGACACGTGTGCCTGTGTGTGCCCATGTGGAGGTTGGGCATAGGTAGTGACGCTCCCCACAGTAGCCCACTGTGATTGCCTGAGCTACTGTCCAAGGGTACTGGGACGCACTGCAGTTGCGGGCACCTTGCCATCTGCACCATTATCACCCCTACAGCCATGTGGAAAGGAGGAACAGGATACAGGGGACAGGGAAAGAGTCAGAAAGGCAGGCCGCCTCAGAACCAGCGTGTTGCTAAGCAGCCAACAGCTTCTGTCAAGTCCTTAGGCTGTTTTTTTTAACGAGGGAATTTAATGCAAAAAAAATGCGAGTGGGCAGTGGTTTTCTTAACGACCAGAGTAGAAAGTGTTGGGGAACAAGGCAATCATGTTTCTAGAATTGAATGAGTCGCTCTACATTCCTGGTGCCTCAGGGGTTTGTTTGAGCCAACTTGGGCCCTACCCAAACTTGACAGGGAGTGGTACACACACAACCCCGTGTAAACAGCTCTTGATTTCATCATGTCATTTTTTTTCAACACACACACATGTATACACACACATACACACACACGTGTATACACCCACACACAGACACAGACACACACACATATTCCTGTCGATCATCTTAACCCTTTCTAGATAGGAGCTAGTCAGAAGCTTTGAGTCAAGATAGTTAGAAAAATGTGGAGGCTTTGGAGAGGGTACAGAAATGATTTACCAAAATGTTGCCTGGTATGGAGGGCGTTAGCTTTGAGGAGAGGTTGGAGAAACTTGGTTTGTTCTCACTGGAACAACAGAGGTTGACAGGTGGCCTGATAGAAGTCCACAAGATTATGAGGGGCATGGACAGAGTGGATAGTGAGAAGCTTTTTCCCCCAGGGTGGATGAGTCAATCACTCGGGGGCACAGGTTTAAGGTGAGAGAGGCAAGGTTCAAAGGAGATGTACGAGACAAGTTTTTGTTTTACGCAGAGGATGGAGTGGGTGCCTGGAACCTGCTGCTAGTGAAGGTGGTCTGTGTGGAGTCTCCCCGTGTCTGCGTGGGTTTCCTCTGGGTGCTCCGGTTTCCTCCCACAGTCCGGAAGATGTGCTGGTTAGGGTGTTAAATTGTCCCTCAGTGTAACCCAAACAGGGGCCAGAGTATGGGTGACTAGGGGAATTTCACAGTAACTTCATTTCCAGTGTTAATGTAAACCTTACTTGTGACTAATAAATAAATCTTAAACTTTAAAGGAAGCAGATGCGACAGTGACTTTTAAGGGGACGTCTGGACAAATACAAGGATAAGATAGGAATAGAGGGATATGGTCCGCGGAAGGGTCGATTTTTTTTCAAGTTTTGTTTATTTTTGTCACAAGTAGGCATACATTAACACTGTAATAAAGTTACTGTGAAAATCCCCTCGTCGCCACACTCCGGTGCCGATTCAGGAAGATTCGGCACAGCCAATGCACCCTAACCAGCACATCTTTTGGACTGTGGGAGGAAACTGGAGCACCCAGAGGAAACCCACACAGACACGGGGAGAACATGCAGATTCCATACAGACAGTAACCCAAGGCGGGAATCGAACCCGGGTCCCTGGTACTAAGAAGCAGCAGTGGTAACCCACTGTGCTGCTATTCCTACCAAAACTCACACTGACCAACATTGTACTCCATCTGCCAGGCCCTCGGATTTTAAGTTTTCTTAAAGTTTATTTATTAGTGTCACAGGTAAGGCTTACATTAACACTGCAATGAAGTTACTGTCCCTTGCCCACTCATTTAGACTATCTGTATTCCTTTGTAGACTTTCAGAGTCCTCTGCACACTTTGGTCTGCCCCTCATCTTAGTGTCATCTATGAATTTTGACACACCACGCTTCATCACTAACTCCAAATCATTTGGGTAAATCATAAAATTAGGCCAGCACGGTAGCACAGTGGGTTAGCACTGCTGCTTTACAGCACCAGCGACCTGGGTTCAATTCCTGGCTTGGGTCATTGTCTGTGTGGAGTTTGCACGTTCTCCTCATGTCTGCGTGGGTTTCCTCCGGATGCTCCGGTTTCCTCCCGCAGTCCAAAAGATGTGCGGGTTAGGTTGATTGGCCATGCTTAAAAAAAAATGCCCCTCAGAGTGCTGAGATGCGGAGGTTAGCGGGTAAAATATGTAGGGAATTGGGGGTAGGGCCAGGGTGGGATTGTGGTTGGTGCAGACTCGATGGGCTGAATGGCGTCCTTCTGCACTGTAGGGATTCTATGATTCTAATTGCGGTCCCAGCACTGATCCCTGAGGCACACCACTAGTCACTGATCGCCAATCAGAAAAACACTCATTTACCCCCACTCTTTGCTTTCTGTTAGGTAACCGACCCAAACTGACAATGAGTCAGCCGTAGATTCTTAATTCCAGATATTTTTTATTGAATTCAAGTTCCATCGTCTGCCGTGGCAGGATTCGAACCCGGGTTCCCCAGAACATTAGCTGAGTTTCTGGATTAATACTCCAGTGATAATATCACTCGGTCATCGCCATCCCTGGGCCTCCTTCTGTACTGTCTGAATCAATACTAGTGTCTGAATATCATTCTGATGAATGAAGCCCCCATGAAGATATTGTAGTGGGGGGAAGGGGGGGTAGTGGGGGTGTGATTTATGAAGTACAGCTGTTGCTATAGTTCATCATTCCCCGTGAGTGCGTAAGCACGTGTTAAACCCTCCTCCAGAAGGGCTATGGCTCACTGACATCATTTTGGAAGATCCAAGATCCAGAACAGCCCCTGCTGCCGACACTGGGCCACCCCTCTGGGTGTCGGGTTACGCAATGCTGTCCAGTGGGGGCTGGAGGCTGCGCTGGAATGAGTCACCGGGAACAGCTCAGTGGGGGATGGAGGCAATTTTATTCCACTGGCGCTGTTTAACTCTGAGGTGCAGATCACTGTGGTGGGAGGGATGAGGTGGGGGTGGGGGAAACAGCAGCAAGTGATCATGAAGGGCTCTCAGGGTTTACCCCTGCGAGTCAGTGAACCACACGCCAGAGGGCCTGAGGCTTCATTCTCGGCCGGCACTGAGAAAAAGGGAACCTGCATTTCTGTAGCGCCTTTCACAGCATGGTCATGTCCCCAAGCGCTTGACAGTAAATGGGACACCTTCTGTCATGGATCCTTTCATAATACAGGAAAGGTGGGAACCAAATAATGCACAGCAAGATCACATATACACAGTCATATACATACACACACACTCTCACGCACACACACTCACACATATACACACACACTCACACACACACACACACACACTCATACACACACACACGCATACACTCACATACACATACTCTAACACACACACACACTCATACACACATTCACACACACACACACACTCGCACATATACACAGTCATATACATACACATACTCTCACGCACACACACACACATATACACACATACTCACACACACACACACACACACACTCATACAGACACACATGCATACACTCACACACATACTCTAACACACACACACACTCATACACACATTCACACACACACACACTCGCACATATACACACTCACTCTCATACGGTCATTCAGTTTCTTGCGCGCACACACACACACACACACTCATACACTCACATACACTACTCTAACACACACACACACGCACTCATACACACATTCACACACACACACACACTCGCACATATACACACTCACTCACATACGGTCATTCAGTCTCTTGCACACACACACACACACACACACGCACACATATACACACACACTCACACACACACACTCATACACACACACTCACATACACATACTCTAACACACACACACTCATACACACATTACCACACACACACACACCGCACATATACACACTCACTCACATATGGTCATTCAGTCTCTTGCACACCACACACACACACACGCAACATATACCACACACTCACACACACACTCATACACACACACACATACACTCACATACACATACTCTAACACACACACACACTCATACACACATTCACACACACTCGCACATATACACACTCACTCACATACGGTCATTCAGTCTCTTGCGCGCACACACACACGCACACATATACACACACACTCACACACACACACTCAAACACACACACACGCATACACTCACATACACATACTCTAACACACACACACATTCATACACACATTCACACACACACACACACTTGCACATATACACACTCACTCACATACAGTCATTCAGTCTCTTGCACACACACGCACACACTCAAACACACACGCTCATATTCACTCACACATACACTGACACACACATACTCACACATACTTAGGTACCCTCTTATTCACTCACTCACAGACAAACACATACACTCTCATACTCATACAAACACACACACATACATGCTCACACACACTCTCATATACAGACTCACACACACACGTATATACATCCACACATGCATGCACACACATATGGACATACACAAAACCACATAAATGGATAGGCATACACATACATGCACACACACATGCACATATACATACACTGACAAGTACATGCACACAAATATGTAGGCATATGGGCATACACATACACACACAAACACATCAACAAACAATCAGATCATCAGGGAGAGTGACCTGCTCACACCCCTCCCTGTTCTTTGACCTTTTACATCCTCCTGCCCTGCAACGCGTCTCTTCCAACTGGGGGCCCAAGTCTCTGGGGTGGGGCTCGAACCCACAAGCTGGTAGGTAGGCAGGGAGGATTAGCACCTGGCCACCAGCACAGGATGGAGTCACAGGCAGCGAAGCCTTGGATCAAGTTGGAGTTGGTTGGATTAGAGAGTAGAATGCTGGTGAGGGACTGGGGGGTGATGTAGAGATGCTGGCGTTGAACTGAGGTAAACACAGTAAGGAATCTGACAACACCAGGTTTAAGTCCAACCGATTTATTTGATAGTAAACTCACAAGCTTTCGAGGTTATCATCTTCATCAGGTGAATGAAACATCTCATTGTCAGATGAATGTCAGATGAATCAGGTGAATGAGATGTTTCATTCACCTGATGAAGATGATAACCTCAAAAGCTTGTGAGTTTACTATCAAATAAATCGGTTGGACTTAAACTGCTGTTGTCAGACTTCTTACTAGGGAGTGGGGGAGCCAGGGGCCTGTAATCAATCCCAATGCACAAGGGCATGATATTCCAACTAAAAACAAATAGTTTGGAGAAATTGCTTGCACTTGATGTGCTGAGGGATTGGGATAATTTTCACAATGGGCAGGGAAAGTGGGGCCACATGTGCAAAATTGTAAACTAAGTCACAGAGAGTCAGCAAGTTTGCGAGATGAAAGTAGATACATTTTTCTAGAAGTTTCTTCCGCTGTCCCAAGGTCTTGTCTTCCCACAACTGAGTTGTACAGTTGTTGATCAACACTCCTAACCCTTTTATTTTCATTATTCATTCTTATTTCTCTCCTGGACAGGCGTTCCCTGAGGATTGGGTTTGCCTGCCCCTCCTGCACCCACCCCCAGACCAAAGCTAGGGAGTAGAGAAAGATCAGCTTAATATTTGCTTTGATTTATTATTGACACATGTATTGGGATACAGTGAAACGTATTGTTTCTTGCGCACTGTATAGACAAAGCATACCATTCATAGAGAAGGAAAGAAAGAGTGCAGAATGTAGTGTTAGGGTGTAGAGAATGTAGTCACAGTTAGGGTGTAGAGAAAGATGAACTTAATATTTGATTTGATTTATTATTGTCATGTTTATCAGTGACAAGTATTGTTTCTCGTGTGCCATACAAAGCATACCGTTCATAGAGTACATCATGGAGAAGGAAAGGAGAGAGTGGAAAATGTAGTGTTACAGTCACAGCTAGAGTGTAGAGAAAGATCAACTTAATATCCCCCTCCTGCTTCTGATCCAGCGATGGTGGAGAACAGGATTGGCTTGATTAATCAATGTGCCCCATTGATTAAATAGCGATGACTAAATAGCGATCCACTATGAGTTTCCAAAGAATAGTAAGAGGTCAAAAGCTAAGGAGACTGGCTGATGGGTGACTCAGTATCGTTAGCAGAGACAACATTAGATATGGGGGGGTGTATTGGGTAACCACCCACTTTCAGATCACATAACTTCAAAGCCTGACATTCTCTCACCATGTTCATTCCTGACTCGATGCTCTCCACTCCCACCGCCCAACACCTCCTTCCTGACTTTCTGAGCTGCTCCTTAAAGGGACAGCATGGTGACACAGTGGTTAGCACTGTTGTCTCACAGAGCCAGGGACCCGTGTTTGATTCCTGCCTCGGGTCACTGTCTGTGTGGAGTCTGCACAGGTTTCCTCCAGGTGCTCTAGTTTCCTCTTACAGTACAAAAGATTTACTAGAATGCTACCAGGACTTGAAGGTTTGAGTTATAAGGAAAGTCTGGATAGACTGGGACTTTTTTCCCCTAGAGTGTAGGAGGCTGAGGGGTGATCTTATAAAGGTCTATAAAATAATGATGAACACAGATTGGCTCGATAGTCAATATCTTTTCCCAAAGGTAGGGGATTCTAAAACTAAAGGCCATAGTTTTAAGATGAGGGAGAGAAATACAAAAGTGTCCAGAGGGCAATTTTTTCACGCAGAATGTCTGGAATGAGCTGCCAGAGGTAGTACTAGAGGCGGGTACAATTTTGTCTTTTAAAAAGCATTTAGACAGTTACATGGGTACAATTGGTATAGACGGATATGGGCCAAACGCGGGCAATTGGGATTAGCCTAGTGGCTTAAAAAAAAGCGGTGTGGACAAGATGAGCTGAAAGACGTGTTTCCAGGCTATGAACCTCTGTGACTCTATGAAAGATGTGGTGGTTAGGGTGCATCGGCCTTGCTAAATTCTCCCTCAGTGTACCCAAATAGGTGCCAGAGTGAGGCGACCAGGGGGTTTTCACAGTAACTTCATTGCAGTGTGCATGTAAGCCTACTTGCGATACTAATAAATAAACTTTCAGCTAAAGACTGACTTTATAGTTTGCCGTTAAGTATTTGATGACCTTCCACAGGGCTAAAGTGTGAGTGGCCTCAAACCCAGGAAGACTAATGAGCCTTGGCTGCTGGCTTGTGAACCTGGACAACACATGAGTGATCAGATCCTTGGCAGCATCTCTCTGCAGTATTTAATTGCACCTCAGTGTACAGATGGAGTCACTGTTGCTGACAATGGGATAGATGCATGGGCCCAATCCATACAACCGAGGCACTGAGCACTGTGCAGACACATGGACACAGCCAATATAAATTCAGAACGAGTAATAACCACCCAGGCATGGGTAATAGTACTTTAATTATATTGTTAAGAGATACAGATAAAGGGCACTGTTCACTTAAGTACTCAGAACACATAAAGATAGCGTATGATTGACAGAGGGTCATCTGGACTCGAAACTGTGGCTCTATCCTCTCTCCGCAGATGCTCGTGATGTGGAGTTGCTGGCACTGGAACTGGGGTGGGCACAGTGAATAGTCAACAGGTTTATTTGTAGCAGGTGCTGAAGGGGAGACACTTCAAAAGCTCCTGTTACCAAATAAGCCTGTGGGACTTTAACCTGGTGCTGTGAGACTACGTACTGTACCCACAGATGCCGCTAGATTTTCCAGAATTTTCCATTTTGTTTTAATATAGCTGCGGCAGAGGATGTCAGACTGCCTCATGAACCTGGCCAAGATGGCCATTGTAAGAAGTCTGGCAACACTACGTTAAAGTCCAACAGGTTTATTTGATAGTAAATGCCACTAACTTTTGGAACACACTGTTCCGGAACAGCATGTTCCGAAAGCTTGTGGCATTTACTACCAAATAAACCTGCTGGACTTTAACCTGATGTTGTCAGACTTGTTATTGTGTTTACCCGACGGCATGTCCACATCAAGGTGGCCCATAACAGGCACAGGTAGTGGGGCAGTCAAGTCGGCTGTTCCGATCTGACTGTCTACCAAGGCTAGGTTCACAGCCAGGCAGCCTGGAGAGGAAGAATACCTTGTCCACGGCATTCTTCAAACACTCTGCGACCAGTGGGCACCCCCTTACTAACAAGTTGGTTTAATTAGTTAAGTTCTCCTTTGATGTTTTATTTTAGTTGCTGTGTCTCACTAGGGGCTGTGACTCCTGTCTCTATTCATAGAAATCCTACAGTACAGAAAGGGGCTATTCGGTCCATCGAGTCTGCACCGACCACAATCCCACCACCATATCCCTACACATTTACCCACTAATCCCTCTAACCTACACATCTCAGGACACTAAGAGCAATTTTAGCACAGCCAATCCCCCTAACCCGCACATATTTGGACTGTGGGAGGAAACCAGAGCACCCGGAGGAAATGCACGCACACACAGAGAGAATGTGCAAAACTCCACAAAGACAGTGACCCAAGCCAGGAATCGAACCCAGGTGCTGTGAAGCAGCAATGCTAACCACTGTGCTACCGGGCCGCTCAGGCTATTACAAAGAACAGTAAGCACAGGAACAGGCCCTTCCGCCCACTAAATCTTTTGATTTAATTTAGTGAATATTGTCGTTATTAAAAAAAAAACTATATGGGGACACACCAGGTTGGAAGTGGGAAGGAGTGCAGGAGGCATGAGGACAGAGGAGGACCTCCTACTCGGCCTGACCAAGGTGGCCATTAACAGGTCCAGCGGGCGGTCGGGGGGATTGTGCGACCCCTGGCTGCTTGTACCTCAGTAAGAGGTCTGACAACACCAATTTTAAATACAACCGATTTATTTGATAGTAAACTTGCTAGCTTTCCGCCTTTGTGCCTTCGTCAGGGGATATATCATCACCTCTGAGAATGGCACTTTCATTTAACTAGTTAAGACTCCTTTTGATGTTTTATATTAGTCACTATATCCCACTGGGTGCTGTCACCTCTGTCACTTTTGTTTAATTTATTGATTATTGCTTTATTCAACACAGTGCAAGTAGGGGATGAAGAGAGAGATGGTGACATAGAACATAGAACATTACAGCGCAGAACAGGCCCTTCGGCCTTCAATGTTGCGCCGACCAATTAAGAAAAAGCCTAAACCTAAACCATTCCCTTCTCTTCCATAAACTTATCTACTAACCTCTTAAACGCCACCAAACTTGGCGCATCTACAACTGCTGCAGGCAGGGCATTCCACTCCCGAACCACCCTTTGGGTAAAGAACATACCTCTGATATCCGTCCTATAACTATCACCCCTTAATTTAAAGCTGTGTCCCCTCGTGCTAGCTTTCTCCATCTAGGAAAAAGGCTATCACTGTCCACCCTATCTAAACCTCTAATCATCTTATATGTTTCGATTAGGTCCCCTCTTAGCCGCCTTCCTTCTAACGAAAACAACCTCAAATCCCTCAGCCTCTCTTCATAAGACCTGCCCTCCATACCAGGCAACATCCTGGTAAACCTCCTCTGTCCCCTCTCCAATGCCTCCACATCTTTCTTATAATGTGGGGACCAGAACTGCACACAATACTCCAAGTGCGGCCGCATTAGAGTTTTGTACAGTTGCAACATGATGCTGCGGCTCCTAAATTCAATCCCCCGACCAATAAAAGCTAAGACTCCATATGCCTTCTTAACAACTTTATCCACTTGACTGCCTACTTTCAGGGATCTATTGACACATACACCAAGATCCCTCTGTTCCTCAACACTATTAAGAGCCCTACCATTATCCCTATACTCTACACATTTATTGTTCCTGCCAAAGTGCATTACCTCACACTTTTCCACATTAAACTCCATTTGCCACCTCTCGTCCCAGCTCTGCAACTTGTCCAAGTCACTCTGTAAACTATAACACCCCTCTTCACTATCTACCACTCCACCGACTTTAGTGTCATCTGCAAATTTAATAATCCATCCTTCAATACCCTCATCCAGATCATTTATAAAAATTACAAACAGCAGGGTCCCCAAAACAGATCCCTGAGGTACACCACTAGTAACCGAACTCCACGATGAATATCTCCCATCAACCACCACCCTCTGTCTTCTATCTGCTAGCCAATTCTTAATCCAATTAGCTAAATCCCCCTCTATCCCATACATCTGCATTTTCTGCAGAAGCCTTCCATGGGCCACCTTATCGAACGCCTTACTAAAGTCCATATATACCACATCAACTGCCTTACCCCATCCACCTCTTTGGTCACTTTTTCAAAAAACTCAATAAGGTTAGTAAGGCATGGCCTACCCTTCACAAAACCATGCTGACTATCCCCAATCAATTCATTTCTCTCTAAATAACTATAAATCTAATCCCTAATAATTCTTTCCAATACTTTGCCCACAACAGAAGTAAGACTCACTAGCCTATAATTCCCCGGAAAGTCTCTATTCCTCTTCTTGAACAATGGGACCACATTCGCTATCCTCCAGTCTTCTGGCACTATACCCGTAACGAACGACGACCTGAAGATCAGAGCCAGAGGCTCTGCAATCACCTCTCTCGCCTCCCAGAGAATCCTAGAGTAAATCCCGTCCGGCCCAGGGGACTTATCTAACTTTAAACCCTCAAGAATATCTAGCACATCCTCCTTATCTACTTCAATACTTTCCAGTTTGCAACCCTGTATCCCAGTGTTCTCCACAACTACATTTACATCTCCCTGCGTGAATACCGAAGAGAAATATTTCTTCAGGCTCCACGCACAACTTCCCACTGCTGTCCATGACTGGCCCTAATCTTGCCCTAACCAATCTTCTATTCTTAACATATCTAAAGAAAGCCTTAGGATTCTCCTTGATCCTATCAGCCAAAGTCTTCTCATGTCCCCTTTTAGCTCTCTTCAACTCACTCTTTAGCTCCCTCCTGGCTAATCTATAGCTATCCAGTGCACTAACTGAGCCTTCAAGCCTCATTACATGGTGGTAATGTCATGGTGGTAATGGCCTCTGCAAGGCCACTTGGCCATAGCTGTGATGGAGGCACAAACTCATTGGGACTAATAATTCAGAGGGCCCAGGCTATGACAAAGAACAGGACAGCACAGGAACAGGCCCTTTGGCCCAGCAAGTCTTTGCTGACACAGGGACAGCACAGTGGCACAATGATTAGCATTAGTGCCTAACAGCTCCAGGGACCCGTGTTCGATTCCTGGCTTGGGTCACAGTCTGTGCAGAGTCTGCATGTTCTCCCCATGTCTGCGTGGGGTTCCACTGGGTGCTCCAGTTCCCATTCACAAAATAGGAGAATTGGCCATGCCAAATTGCCCCTTAGCGTGCAAAGATGTGCAGGTTAGGTAGATTGGCCATGCTAAATTGTCCCTTAGTGTCCAAAGATGTACAGGTTAGGTGGATTGGCCATGCTAAATTGCCCCTTAATGTGCAAAGATGTGCAGGTTAGGTGGATTTGCCATGCTAAATTGCCCCTTAATGTGCAAAGATGTTCAGGTTAGGTGGATTGGCCACGCTAAATTGCACCCTTAATGTCCCGGGTGCGTAGGTTAGAGTGATTAGTGAGATAACTACGTGGGATAGGACTGAAGTGGGATTGTGGTCAGCGCAGACTTGATGGGCTGAATGATTTCCTACTACACTCAGAGATTCTATGATTCTATAGCTTAACTCATGGCAAAAGTATATCTATCTTTTATTCATTCATAGGGATATGGGCATCGCTGACTGGCCAGCACTTCTTGCCCATCCCTAGTTGTCCTTAAACTGAGTGGCTCACTAGACCATTTCAGAGGGCAACTGAGAGTCAAACACATTTGAGTTTTAAGTTTAGTTTTTGTGTCACAAGTAGATTTACATTAACACCACAATGAAGTTACTGTGAAAATCCCCTACTTACCACACTCCTGTTCGGGTAACACTGAGGGAGAGTTTAACACAGCCGATACACCTAACCATCTTTTGGACTGTGGAAGGAAACAGGAGAACCCGGAGGAAACCCACTCAGACACAGAGAGAATGTGCAGACTCCGCACACACAGTGACCCAGGATGGGAACCAAACCCAGGTCCCTCTAATCACTGGAGCCACATGTGGGCCAAACCGGGTAAGGACAGCAGACTTCCTTCCCCAAAGGAAGATTAGTGAATCACATAGGGTTTTCCGGCAATCGACAATATTACCAGCAACCAAAAACCACAACAGAATTATTGCGTTATATTCTCCAGACTTCACAGGTAGGAATAAAGAGTGAAAAGTGGTAAAATGTAAGAAGCAACTGTGATGAAGTCTGATTACTGAAAAAGTAAAAGCAAATTAATAAAAGCAAAGTCCTGTGGAAGCTGGAATCTGAAACCAAAACAGAAAATGCTGGAAAATCTCAGCAGATCTGGCAGCATCTGTAAGGAGAGAAAAAAGCTGACGTTTCGAGTCCCCACATGAGTCTTTGTTAAAGCGAAAAGGCTGAGAAAGATATTTATATTGCAGGGTGAGGGAATGAAAGATGAGTCACAGTTTTAAGTGCTTCGGGAGTGGCCTGATGGTTTTGTGGTGATAAAAATGAACATAAGCGACTGTGAGGGTGTAGCCAACACAGGTACTCTGTGTGTGTGTGTGTGTGTGCGCGCGTAGAGACAAAGAAACAGTTGCCACAGTAACAAAGAGTGCGGCCTACTGCTAACTGAGGGCTAATCCAGACCTGCCATAATCAGGTACAGGGACTGCGCCACACCCATTGTGGAGCAGGTGGGCAAAGGAAAGCTTGGCTCTGGTGAAGGAAGCGGAGGTTTTTTCCGAGCAGCGGCTCAGGAGGGTACCAGACTGATTGTATGCAGGCAGCATGAGTCACTCAGCTCTGTCTATGCCAAGGGCACACTGTGTGCCCTGCTTGTGGTGAGGCACAACCTGGCTCATTCAGAAAGGCCTACTGTTGATTACCACCCAGGATGTGCGGTTCTGCTGAGGAGCCTGGTCTCAGCAGTGTCCCTGAGATAAAGAGGGTTAAAATGTGAACCAGTACTTTTCTGCTCCTGTTCCCATCACTTGCCCATCCCTTTTCATGTTTTGTTTTTGTTTCCTGATTCTCATCCGCCTGAGGGATTGTGGGTGCTGGAGAATGCAGGAGTTGCAGTAGCAACTTTAATATGTACAGTGTCTCCAATGTAGAAAATTGCCACAAGGCACTTCATAAAGGCGTAGCTGTTACAGCTGAAGTACAACAAGTTACAATCAGAATTAAATGCCTGATCCCATCAAACACTCCCAGGACAGGTACAGCACGGGGTTAGATACAGAGTAAAGCTCCCTCTACACTGTCCCCCATCAAACA
Source organism: Sphyrna mokarran (assembly GCA_024679065.1). NCBI lineage: Eukaryota > Metazoa > Chordata > Chondrichthyes > Carcharhiniformes > Carcharhinidae > Sphyrna > Sphyrna mokarran. The sequence continues at coordinate 5,354,200 of JAGIQG010000039.1, read as the reverse complement.
CTCCCAGGACAGGTACAGCACGGGGTTAGATACAGAGTAAAGCTCCCTCTACACTGTCCCTCATCAAACACTCCCAGGACAGGTACAGCACGGGGTTAGATACAGAGTAAAGCTCCCTCTACACTGTCCCCCATCAAACACTCCCAGGACAGGTACAGCACGGGGTTAGATACAGAGTAAAGCTCCCTCTACACTGTTCCCCATCAAACACTCCCAGGAACAGGTACATCATGAGGTTAGATACAGAGTAAAGCTCCTTATCAATCAGTCTCAGGGTGCCTCATCCCAAGACTGCTCTCCTGCCTCCTACTTTGGGGAGTGTCAGTTGCAATCTCTCCTCCCACTGATGGCAGCTTTGCAGTGCTGGAAAAAAGACATGATTTTTTTCAGGGAGTAGCCCTTGTTTTGGACGAGAGAGACAATGCAGCTTAGTGTGTACTCACTGCCCGCTGCTGGGTTCATATTTTCAGCGATACTGCGATTAATACGTTCTGAAAATAAAATGATTGGAAAATTATCACTGGATGTGATTGAATGTTCAAGGGCCAAAGGTAAACGGGGTGATGAAGCACACAGTTTTGTGTTAATATTTGTGCTTAGGGTGTGACAAGGCCATATTTACTGGTCATTCCTTATCCCTAAGCAGGTGGAGCTGATCCTTCTTAAGCTGTTACAAAATTGAGCCACCCATAGCTCAGTTGGCAGCTGTGTCAGTAGGTTCTCGTTCTGCTCAATCACAGGCTCCAGCCTGCAACTGTGTACAGTTCTGATCAGCCTATTATTGAAAGGATATTATTAAACTAGAAAGAATGCGGAAAAGATTTACTGGGATGCTACCGGGACTTGATGGTTTGAGTTATAAGGGGAGGCTGGATAATCAGGGATGATCTTATAGAGGCCTATAAAATAATGAGGGGCACAGATCAGCTAGATAGTCAATCTTTTCCCAAAGTTGGGGAGTCTAGAACTAGAGGGCATAGGTTTAAAGTGAAAGAAGAGAGATACAAAAATATCCAGATGGGGTGAGTGTCTGAAACATGCTGCCAGAGGCAATAATAGAGGCAGGTAAAATTTTGACTTTTGGAAAGAATTTAGACAGTTACATATGGGTATAGAGGGATATCAGCCAAATGCAGGCAATTGGGACTAGCTTAGGGGTTTAAAAATAAAGGGCCTGTTTCCATGCTGTAAATCTCTGTGACTCCATGTTCTCGGTATGGTACTGAAGGAGAACTGCACCTTTGGTGGGGTGCTGTCTTTCAGGTGAGATGTCAAACCTGAGCTCCATCTGCCCTCTCAGCTGAATATTAACTATTCCATGGTTGTTACTGGATGAAGAGAAGGGGAGTTCTCTCCAGTGCACCTGGACCAATACTTATCCATAACACCATAAGATATAGGAGCATAATGAGGTCACTCAGCCTATTGAGTCTGCTCCACAACTCAAACACGAATGCTGATATTTTTCTCATCCCCATTCTCCTGCCTTTTCCCCATATCTCCTGATCCCTTTATTAATCAAGAACCTATCTATCTCTGTCTTAAAGACACTCAATGACCTGTCCTCCACAGCCTTCTGCGGCAAAGAGTTCCACAGATTCACCACTCTTTGGCTGAAGAAATTCCTCCTCCCCTCTGTTTTAAAGGATCTCTCAACCAGCATCACACAAAGGGTGAAATATTTTGCCCTCACTACTGGCAAGTTTGGGGGTAGGACAAGTGTGTAGTTGGGAGGGATGGTGTTGTATTGGAAGCCCAGGTTTTCACCAGAACTAAGCTCTGGGCAGGAAGGCCCGAGGTCAACCTTCTCATCCTAATTAATGACCATTTAACAGCCTTATCCTGGCACTGTTGGTATTATTAACCCAGTTGCAGGTGGTTCTGTTGGCACATGGCCTGCACGACAGCTAAAACCACATGGTTTTCCTGGCACCTGAATGAAATGATCAAAGACATGACTGATCAACGGGCTGGATATCAGGAAGGACGCCAGCTTCCCTGCACTAGATACCAAACTGCTGCATGTCGCTCTCCATAACCCTTCCCTATTTTAGGAATCATAGAAAATAGAATCACAGAAACCCTACAGTGCAGAAAGAGGCCGTTCAGCTCATTGAGTCTGCACTGACCACAATGCCACCCAAGCTCTATTCCCATGTCCCTACATATTTACCCACTAATCTACGCATCTTAGGACACTAAGGGGCAATTTTTAGCATGGCTAATCAACCTAACCCACACATCTTTGAACTGTGGGAGGAAACCAGGTCCCTCCTCAGCATTCTAAACTCCAATGAGTACAGGCCCAATCTACTCAATCTCTACTCATAAGCTAACCCCCTCATCTCCGGTATCAGCCTGGTGAACCCTCTCTGCACTCCCTCCAAGGCCAATATATCCTTTCGCAAATAAGAGGACCAAAACTGCACACAGTACTCCAGTTGCAGGCTCACCAGTGCCCTATACAGTTGCAGCAAGACCTTCCTGCTTTTATATTCTATCCCCTCGCTATAAAGACCAATATTCCATTCGCCTTCTTGATCACCTGCTGCACCTGCAGACTGGGTTTTTGCGATTCGTACATGGCCAGGAAGCTCAGTCACTGAGTATGTTTAATGTAGAGATCAATGAGGTGTTTAAGTACCAATGATATAAAGGAATATTGAGATAATACCGGGATGTGGGGAAAAAGGCTATGAAGTGGATGGCCAGCCATGATCATTCTGAATGGTGGGGCAGGCTTGATGGGCTGAATGGCCTCCTCCTGCTCCCATCTTCCTGTGCTCCAATGCCCAGTGTGCTAGTTCTGGTGATAAGCTGAAACCATCAATTCTGGATTGCCTGGGGGAAGGTTACTGACTGATACTTAACCTGTTTGGCTGGAATTCCTCTGCCTGGTGTTTCATCTGTTTTATATATTTAGAAGAGTTAATGCCCTTACAACACTAGCAGAGAACGAATCTTCAACGTGGTAGGACAATGTTCCATGGCACTGCACAGACTGGGAGCGTCCCTTATACCCTCCCCTGGTTTATGGTGTTAGCTAACACTCAGTTCTGAGCTTTTGCTTCTATTGAGACGCCCTCCAGAGAATTGAGCGCAACACCCAGTCTGACTCTGCCCGTGCTGTACTGAGGGGGTACTATACAGTCAGAGGGTGCAGTCTTTTGTATGAAATGTTAAACAGAGGTGCCATCTGCGCTCACAAGTGGGTGCAAACTATTTCACCAAACATGTCTGGAAGAAGAAACAGAACTCATATATCACTGAGAAAGGATTCATGTTGCTAAAGATTTTCATTTTAGATCCATCAGGAATAATGCAAAAATGTCAAATTTCAAACTCTCACAAGTATTTGTACGTCAGGAGAAAAGGGTACTGATTGGTTCACAGAATCATAAAATCACCATAGTGCAGAAAGAGGCCATCAGCTCACTGAGTTGCACTAACTCGCCGACAGAGCATCTTATATTTACCATGCTAATTCCCCTAACCTATACATCTTGGGACACTAAGGAACCCATGTTTGCATGGGTTTCCTCTGGCTGCTCCAGTTTCCTCCATAGTCCAAAGATGTGTGGGTTAGGTGGATTGGCCATGCTAAATTGCCCCTTAGTGTCCAAAGATGTGTGGGTTAGGTGGATTGGCCGTGCTAAATTACCCCATTGTATCCAAAGACATATAGATTAGGTGGATTGGCCGTGTTAAATTGTCCCTTAGTGTCCAAAGATATGCAGATTAGGTGGATTGGCCAAACTAAATTGCCCCTTAGTGTGGAAAGATGTGCAGATTAGGTGGATTGGCCATGCTAAATTGCCCCTTAGTGTCCAAAGATATGCAGATTAGGTGGATTGGCCAAACTAAATTGCCCCTTAGTATCCAAAGATGTGGATTAGGTGGATTGGCCATGCTAAATTGCTCCTTAGTGTCCAAAGATGTGCAGATTAGGTGGATTGGCCATGCTAAATTGCCCCTTAGTGTCCAAAGATGTGTAGGTTAGGTGGATTGGCCATGCTAAATTGCCCCTTAGTGTCCAAAGATGTGCAGGTTAGGTGGATTGGCCATTTTAAATTGCCCCTTAGTGTCCAAAGATGTGCAGTTTAGTGGGGGGTTAGTGCGGTTACAGGCATAGGGCCTGGGTAAGATGGCCTGATGGAGAATAGATGCACGATAGGGATTCAATGATTTATGATTCTATAATCACCATCCTCAATGGGCAAGCTCGTATTTTCAAACAGTGACCCACTGGTTCTGGATTCCCCGCTGCGAGGAGGGAGATCAACTCCTGACCACTCCTGTAGCCTCTGGCAGCAGCAGTCAGAACCATAGGTGTTGTCAGGTTTCCTTTCAACAATGAGTCTCCAAAAAAACCTAACCTGTACCATAAGTAACCCACTCCCATGGTTACGTCCATTTGTTACTGCAAGTCTGTCAAAAAGAGATTATTCCACAGAACAATGACAAACCTCCCTTTGGTTATTTATTTAGTTTGAATTCTGTTTAGTTAAGAGTCCCACACACAGTGCAGTCACTCATTAACAGAATGAGCAATTTATACACTGCCTTTCGCAATCAGTGTGATGCTTTGGAGGTGTGAAGTAAGGAAGCAGAGCAGCCAAGCAGTGCACAGCAAACTCTCACACACAGCAGGATGCGAATGACTGGACACACACAGATCAATTCAGATCAGGAGCAGGCCATTCAGCCCCTTGAGCCTGACACAGCCATTCAGTAAGAGCAGATTGTGGCCTCAACTCCATATTCCCACCTCCTCCACCCTCCCAATAACCTTTCACCCCAGAATTGTGCACGGTAGGTGGATTGGCCATGCTAAATTGTCTCTTAGTGTCCAAAGATGTGCAGGTTAGGTGGATTGGCCAAGCTAAATTGCCCCTTAGTGTCCAAAGATGTGCAGGTTAGGTGGATTGGCCAAGCTAAATTGCCCCTTAGTGTCCAAAGATGTGCAGGTTAGGTGGATTGGCCATACTAAATTGTCCCTTAGTATTCAAAGATGTGCACGTTAGGTGGATTGGCCATACTAAATTCTCCCTTAGTGTTCAAAGATGTGCACGTTAGGTGGATTGGCCATACTAAATTCTCCCTTAGTGTTCAAAGATGTGCAGGTTAGGTGGATTGGCTATGCTAAATTGTCCCTAGTGTTCAAAGATGTGCGGGTTAAGTGCACTGGCAGACCTGGCCTCAGCTTAACATTGAGCCGAAAAGAAGCACATCCAACAATGCTGTACTCCCTCAGTATTGGCACTGGGAGTGATACCCTGGATTTTCTGCCGGGGGCCAGCAAAAGGGGGTCCCTGGAGTCTGCCATGTTCATAATAATACATTTTTTCCCCTCTTTATTCTTTCATGGAGTGTGGGCATCACTGGTGATTGAGAATTTGTTGCCCATCCCTATTTGCCCCCAGCTTACCCATCTGTTTCAGAGGCTAGTTAAGAGCCAACTACATTGGTCTGTGTGAATCTGGTGTCACATGCATGGCATGGTGACACGGTGGTTAACACTGCTGACTCACAGCACCAGGGTCGCAGCTTTGAATCCTGGCTTGGGTCACAGTCTGTGTGGAGTCCACAAGTTCTCCCCGTGTCTGTATGGGTTTCTTCTAGGTGCTCCAGTTTCATCTTACAGTTGAAAGATGTGTAGGTTAGGTGGATTGGTCATGCTAAATTGTCCCTTAGTGTCCAAAGATATGCAGGTTAGATGGGTTGGCCATGCTAAATTGTCCCTTTATTATTGAGGGGAGTGACTAGCTAGGGTAAATGCATGGGGTTAGGGCCTGGGTGTAATTGTGGTCAAAGAACAAAGAACATTACAGCACAGGAACACATCCTTTGGCCCCTCCAAACCTGCACCAACCATGCTAAACTAAAACCCTTTACCCTTCTGGGGACCATGTCCCTCTATTCCTATCCTAGTCATGTATTTGTCAAGACACCCCTTAAAAGTCACTATCATATCTGCTTCCACTACCTCCCCTGTCAGCGGGTACTCACCACCCGCTGTGTAAAAAATCTGCCTCGTACATCTCATTTAAACCTTTCCCCTTGCACCTTAAACCTGTGCCCCCTGGTAGTAGTAATGAGGGGAGATCTTATAGAAACATATAAGATTATGAAGGAAAAAGATAAGATAGAAACAGGGAAGTTGTTTCAACTGGCAGGTGAAACTATAAGTAGGGGGCATAGTCTCAAAATAAGGGAGAGCAGATTTAGGACTGAGTTGAGGAGGAACTTCTTCACCCAAAGGGTTGTGAATCTGTGGAATTCCCTGTCCAGTTGAGGCCACCTGATTGAATGTTTGTAAGGCAAGGACAGATGTCCTTCATGTACCTCATGTACATGTACATGTACCTCATGTTGTAAATGAGTGCTTTATGTGGACCATCTGAAGGGCACTGTGACAGCTCAGAGACTATCGATGTGGCTGTGCAGACACTTGGAATTGGGCCGGTGTCTGCGGGAGTTTGCGCGTTCTCCCCGTGGTTGCGTGGGTTTTCTCCGGGCACTCCGGTTTCCTCCCACAACCCAAAAATTCGCTCTTAGGCTGATTGGGAAACAAATTGTCCCTATAGTGAGAATTTTCCATATTAGGAATAATATATATATTATTATATAGGAATAATAAAATAGGATAATGGATTTGCTACTATATAGTTATGATGGCGGCGCGGGCTCGTTGGGCCGAAGGGCCTGTTTCCCGTGCTGTGTTGCTCTTTAAAAAAAAAGATAAATTTTTGAACAGTAAAGGAATTAAGGGTTATGGTGAGTGGTGGGTAAGTGGAGCTGTCCACAAAGACATCAGCCATGATCTTATTGAATGGCGGAACAGATTCGAGGGTCAGATGGCCTACTCCTATTCCTAGTTCTTATGTTCTTACATACGAACATGCATTGATTTTAACACCATTTAAAACAGGTCATTTTAAACCTAACATAGATAAGCCATTCAGCATTGAAATATTCATTACGTTAACATCATTCCACTTTCAAAATCAGGGCAGACTTACTACAGGACTGCAATTCTTGCATAGCCAGGTTTGGGTGTGGCTTGCCTCCCTAATTGGTGTTGAGTTGTTTCATAGCTTGGTACGGCTCCTGCTCTGCCCAAGACTGCAAGGAACTACAAAATGTCGTGAATGTAGCCCAATCCATCACTCAAACCAGCCTCCCATCCATTGACTCCGTCTACACTTCCCACTGCCTTGGGGAAAAGCAGCCGGCATAATCAAGGAACCCACGAACACCCTTATTCTCTCTTCCACTTTCTTCTGTCAGGAAAAAGATACAAGAGTCTGAGGTCACGTACCGACCAACTCAAGAACAGCTTCTTCCCTGCTGCTGTCAGACTTTTGAATGGACCTACCTCGCATTAAGCTGATCTTTTTCTATACCCTGGCTATGACGGTAACACTACATTCTGCACTCTCTCTTTTCCTTCTCTATGAAAGGTATGTTTATCTGTATAGCACGCAAGAAACAATAATTTTCACTGTATTCCAGTACATGTGACAATAATAAATCAAAACAAATATTAAGTTGATCTTTCTCTATACCCTGGCTGTGACTGTGACACTACATTCTGCACCCTCTCCTTTCCTTCTCTATGAATGGCATGCTTTGTCTGTATAGTGCGCAAGAAACAATACTTTTCACTGTATGTTAATGCATGTGAGAATTATAAATCAAATCAAATCAAATCAAATGATTTGCTGTGGGATTCCACTGGGACTTATCCATTTCAGACAGCCAGACAAGTCGAGGCAGTGGTGCGATTAAAGCCAAACACTGCAGATACTGGAAATCTGTAACAAAGCCAGAAAATGCTGGATAAACTTAGCAGGTCTGGCAGCATCTGTGGAGAGTGAAACAGTTTGCGTCCACATGACCCTTCTACAGAATACAGTGGCAACATTATTGGACTAGCTCTTGCCATTTCCTTCGCAGTCACTGTGTCAAAATCCTGGGATTCCCTCTCTAGTGGCATTGTGGGTCAACTCACAGAACATGGACCGCAGCAATTCAACAAGGCAGCTCATCACCACCTTCTCAAGGGACAACTAGGGATGGGCAATAAATGATTTGATTTGATTTATTATTGTCACATGTACTGGGATATAGTGAAGAGTATTGTTTCTTGTGCGCTATACAGACAAAGCATACCGTTCATAGAAAAGGAAAGGAGAAAGTGCAGAATGTAGTGTTACAATCATAACTAGGGCGCAGAGAAAAATCAGCTTAATGCGAGGTAGGTCCATTCTAAGGGCTGGCAGCATCAGGGAAGAAGCTGTTCTTGAATCAGCTAGTATGGGACCTCAGACTTTTGTATCTTTCTCCTGACAGAAGAAGACGATGGAAGAAAGAAGGTTCAGGGTGTGTGGGGTCCTTAATTGTGCTGGCTGCTTTTCCCGAGGCAGCAGGAAGTGTAGACAATGGATGGGAGGCTGGTTTGCGTAATGGATTGGGCTACATTCACGACCCTTTTGTAGTTCCATGCGGTCTTGTGCAGAGCAGGAGCCCATACCAAGCTGTAATACATCCAGAAAGAATGCTTTCTATGGTGCAAAAAAGTTGGTGAGAGTTGTAGCGGAAGTGCTGGCCCAGCACCGATGCCCAAATCCCATAACTGAATAAAGCAAAAATAATCCAGAAGCCCACGCTATTGCTCTGGGGACATGGGTTCAAATCCCGTAGCTGTGGAATTTAAATTCAATTAAAAAGCAGTAGAAAACCAGTCTCAGTGACGGCAACTATTGAACGATCATCAGTTGTAAAGACCCATCTGGTTCACTAATGTCGCCTTTAGGGAAGGAAATCTGCCATCCTTACCTGGTCTGACCTACGTGTGACTCCAGAAACACACAAACACACATACACACAGACTTTGACTCACACATATACACACACACACACACACTCACACACCCATACACACTCTCTCACACACACACACACACACACACACACACACACACACACACACACACCTCTCTCACACTCACCCTCTCATACTATACTCAACACACTCACACACCCATACACACCTCTCACACACACACACACACCACACATACACACTCTCCTCACACTCCTCACCCTCTCATACTCATACACACACACACACACACCCATACACACTCTCTCACACACACCACACACACACACACACATACACACTCTCTCTCTCTCACACTCACACACTCTCATACTCATACACACACACACACACACGCACTCACACACACACATACACAAATACACACAGACACGCACATACACATACATAAACACACATGCACTCACACTCATCCACATTTACACACACGCACACACACACAGAGCAATGTGGTCGCCTCTGAAAAGCCCCCCTCTGAAACAGCCACCGAGACACTCAGTGATTAGGAATGGGTGCCAGGAACACCCACTTCCCCATGAAAGAATAACAAAACAAAAAATGGAGAGATTGAACTCAGAAGTGTCAAAATGATGATTTAAAAATCACGTGGGAATGGTAGCATAGTGGTTAGGTTACCGGGGATTCATAATCCAGAGGCCTGGAGTTAAGGATGTGGCAATTTCAGCAAATCCCACCACAGCAGCTGGGAACTTATATTCAGTTAATTAATTAAATCTGGAGTGAAAAGGACAATAGTTCCAATGTAATTTCCGGATTGCTATAAAAATCCAGGAAATCCCTCCCTTCATTGTCTGGTTTCTGTGTGGATATCTGGTTTAACCCCACTCCCACAGCAGTATGGTTGACTCTGAAGTGCACAGTAACACACAGAGTTCAAGGGAAATAGGATTGGAATCAAATGCTAGTTTTGCAAAATGACACTCTGGCCACCTGATACAGTGAAGATAATTCTCAAGACTGCCATTGTAGAGAAGTTTCACCTTGGGGGTGACGTCCAAGGAGGACAATATCAGAGAATCACTAATGAGTCCAATGGGGAATTCAGGGGGGACGTCTTTACCTAGGGAGCAGAGGAGCGTGTGGGACTCTCTCCCACATGGAATGGGGAGAGTGTGGGACTCGCTCCTACAGAGAATGGGAAAAATGTGAGACTCACTCCCACAGGGCTCGCTCCCTTGGGGGGAGTGGGGGAGAATGTGGAAATGTGGAACTCGCTGCCATGGGTCGTAGGGAAGAATATGGGACTCACTTCCACAGGGAAGTGGGGAGAATGTGGGACTTGCTCTCACGGGGAGTGAAGGAGAATGTGGGACTCACTCTCACAGGGGAGTGGGGGAGAATGTGGAACTCGCTTCCATATGGAGATGTGGAGAATGTCACATAACTTCCCACAGGGGACAATTAATGGAGCAGCACAATGGCACAGTGGTTAATGCTGCTGCCCCACAGCTCCAGGTAATGTGGGTTCGATTCCCAGCTTGGGTCACCAATGTGTGGAGTCCACATGTTCTTGTGTCTGCATGGGTTTCCACCGGGTACTCCAGTTTCCTAACACATTCCTAAAAATGTGCAGGTTCTGTGGATTGGCCAGGCTAAATTTTCCCAAGATGTGTAGGTTAGGGGAATAAGTGGGATTAAGGTGGATAGAGCCTGGGTAAGATGTCTGTTGGAGAGTCAGTTCAGACACAATGCACTAGTATTTCTATGAGAAGCCTCACAACACCATGTTAAAGTCCAACAGGTTTGTTTGGTAGTAAACGCCAGTCACCTGATGAAGGAGTAGAGCTCCAAAAGCTAGTGCTTTTACTACCAAATAAACCTGTTGGACTTTAATCTGGTGTTGTGAGACTTCTTACTGTGTTTACCCCAGTCCAACGCGAGCGTCTACACATCGGGATTCTACGAACCAGAATAAACCAGGGAATCAGACTGGCTCAGTAAGGGATAGCAGATAACATTGAGCACTCCAAACTGGGATCTAGGCCAGAAGCTGTGTGCAGTTACTTATTATCGTTGTCATGTGGACTCAGCTGACAGCTGGATTCTGGATTCAATTCAGAGGAAGGCCTACATCACCTGGCCTTTCGTTTCAGCCAGATGACAGATTGTTTGGGGTGAGCGGACGAATCAAGCCTCGCAAACCCTCTGGCATCAGCTTGAAGTCTCCCATCTACAAGTATACAATAGCCAGTGCAACACATGTCACTAGTGTACAACTCCCAGTGTTCCACTGTCATAAGTATAACACACTGTCACTCGTGTACAACTCACAGTATAACTCACTATCACTAGTGTACAACTCAGTGTAACACACCGTCACTTGTGTACAGCTCACAGTGTAACACACTGTCACTAGTGTACAACTTCTAGTGTAACACACTGTCACTCGTGTACAGCTCACAGTGTAACACATTGTCACTAGTGTACAACTTCCAGTGTAACACACTATCACTCATGTACAGCTCACAGTGTAACACACTGTCACTAGTGTACAACTTCCAGTGTAACACACTGTCACTCGTGTACAGCTCACCATGTAACAGTGTCACTAGTGAACAGCTCCCAGAGTAACACGTTGTCAGTAGTGTACAACTCCCAGTGTTACACTATCACAAGTGTACAGCTCCCACTGTTACACTGTCACAAGTGAACAGCTCCCAATGTAACACACTTCACTAGTGTACGACTCCCAGTGTAACACACTTCTCCAGTATATAGCTCCCAGTGTTACACTCTCACAATTGTACAGCTTCCGGTGTAATACATTGTCACTAATGTACAACTCCCAGTGTTACACTGTCACAAGTGTACAGCTTCCAGTGTTATACCGTCACAAGTATACCACTCACAGTGTTAAGTTGTCAATGTACAGCTCAGTGTACAACTCCCAGTGTAACACACTTTACTAATGTACAGCTCCCAGTATAACACACTGTCACTAGTGCAAGGTCACATATGTAACAACTATCAAAGCAGTAGAGAGTGCCCCCTTCCCCCCCGCCCCCATGCTGTTCTTTCCCTGATTTAGTTTTGGTAATGTAAGCAGCGTGTAGTTTAAATATTTTGAGGCTTTAGTGAGGGAGCTATGGTGATTGGATTCTGAGTGCTGTAACATCCAGCAAACAACAAATTCTGCCCCAATTTCACACCCCACTGCTGCGCGCTCCAACCACGCCATAGTCTAAAACGCAAACAATAACCCTTTGTCCACGAGTGTTTTCCACAAGCTCTGATCATCAAACACACATCTAAGCCTGAAGGGTGAGGGGCTAATTTAGTCTTTGGTTTAATTTGCTACAGGCCCAAGTCACAATGGTGGAACAGTAAGGGTTGTCAAAGCAAACATCGCTCTCAAAGCAGTCTCCAACGCATTGTACTGCAGCCCATGAATCACTGACTGTGTTTCAAAAGAGTCTTAGGACATCCCAAGTATCCTTGTGGTTTCAGACGTTCCTTAGCGACTCACCCGCATGAAAGCAAATAGTTATTTTGTTTGAAACAAGCTGGAACGTGTTTTACCTCTCCCGTCACTGAGTATGGGTTACATGGACTCTGGTTGTCCCTCACAACCCCCACCGCTACCCCAGTATTTCACCCATGGGTCCACTGTGCATCTCTGAGTGTTGGCAGGGTGACAGGGCATTCGCCAACAAGATGACCACAGTTGGCATGTTCACCACCATTAAGAGCATGGAAAAACTCTCGCACACACACTCTCTCACGCATTCACAAACACTCTCTCTCTCACACACACACTCTCTCACGCATTCACACACACACAGACTCTCTCACACATACATACACTCTCTCTCACACACACACTCTCTCTCACACACACAAGGCACTCTCTCTCTCACAGGCACACACTCTCTCACACACACTTTCTCTCACACACAAATTCTCTCTCTCATACACATACACACTCTTACACACACTCTCTTACACACACTCTCTTACACACTCTCGCACACACATTCTCTCACACACACACTCTTTCTCTCACACACTCTCTCACACACACACACACACACACCCACACCATACTCTCACAAACACACACACACACACACACACCACACACACACCACACACACACACACACACACACACACACACACACACAATGACACATTCACACGCACTCAAACATAAATCCAGGTGCACAATTAAACACACACACACACACACACACACACAGCAAAAGCTTGCATTTTGATTTCAGGAGTCTCAGTGTTATATTGTAGAAAATGTAGCAGCCAATTTTCACACAGCAAACTCCCACAAACATCAATGGGATAATGATGAGATGATCTGCTTGCTGACATTGGCTGAGAGAAAAATATTTACCCAGGACACTCCTGGTCCCCTTCTGATCTTTGAAAGAGTGTGTCCACCTGGCAGGGCAAATGGGACCTGGGTTTAACGTCTAGTAAATCTGCCCATGTCTTGACCTTGTATGGCTCCAGTCCTACAGCAACTTGTTTGACTTTTAACTGCCCCCCTGTGGTGGTCGGGTGAGCCACTCAGGGTAACTGGAGTGGATGACAATGTCCAACCTTGCCACCAATGCCTGCATCCTGAGTGCCAGTCTTCAAAATGCAGAGCACAAGAGGCCCAGGTTCAATTCCTGCAGGGGTAACTCAGCTCACATAGGTCTGCAGTACATATGTGACAAACCTGGGTGCACCATCAAGCCCCGCACTGCCTTCTCCCAAGTGCTGTATGCTGGATACATCTGGGATCAGGCACAACTGAAGACTGGACTGTAAATCTGTGGAAATCACTCCCCCCAGAGTGCGGTGGATGCCGAGACAGTGGGTAAACTGAAGGAGGAGTTAGACAGATTTTTAATTGGTAATGGTTTGAAGGGTGATGGGGGTGGAAAATGGTCATGGGAAAGGAGCACCTCAGCCATGATTGAATGGTGGAGCAGACTCAATGGGTCGAATGGCCTAACTCTGCTCCTATATCTTATGAGCCTATGGACTATGATAATCCTAAACGCCATTCCCCCAACCCCTCCCTCTCTCAGGGTTGCCACCTCCGCTAAGAGGTGTAAAGCACCCATCTACGAGCACCCTTGAAGCCCAAAAAAAAGAGGCGTTTCTCCACACCTCTCGTGATTTTAAAACTAATAATTAAAAATGTCCAATTGCCCACTTTTTTTCTCCACAGCAGGAGACGGTCTTCCACGGTTGCAGGTCCCAGCACAACTTTGGGGAGGGGTCAATGATCCCTGCTATCCGTCTACTCTGCCATCACTCAGGAGCTCCCACTACTCTGCTGAGAGGGCAATAGCGGCTTCTATCCAGTGGGGTGGGAAGAGTATTGGGGAGCTGTCACTCAACGGACTTTGCCGTTGAAAATGAATAATGTTGAGGCCTTCCAGGCCATGATTAGTTAAGCTCCAGTCTGCCTGGTTCTGGGCCTACTGGCTGTACTTCAGCTGGCGGCCGAGTTCTCATTTGGGAACCTTGTTCTTAGAATTCGGTTCCCAGCAGCCAAGACCCTCTCATTATCCACTTCTTTTTCGCTCACTTACAATAGGAACAGCTGGCAGTCAGGCAAGCCTGTTGGCTCAGAGGGTAGCATTATCTATCTCTCTCTCACGCTCTCTTCTCTCTGCCTCTCGCTCTCTTTCATCCAAGTCAGAACATCTTGGGTTCGGGCCCCTACTCCAGGCATATTCTGCCTGAGGGAGCACAGTTCTGGTGATTGTCCCTTTAAGAATCAGTCTGCAGGATGAGGATCACATGATCCAGGAAACCAATTAGGGGAACAGGGTAGGGGGGGGAAATCACTCTGGTAAGTGTGGGGCTTCTGTACTCAGAGTCATCTTAAACCCTTTCAAATCTCCTTATTATTTGTGACTGAATTTGAGGGGGCACAGTGGTTAGCACTGCTTCCTCACAGCTCTAGGAATGCGGGTACGATTCCTGGGTTGGGTCACTGTCTCTGTGACTCTCCCTGTGTCCACGTGGGTTTCTTCCGGGTTCTCCAGTTTCCTCCCACAATCCGAAAGACATGCTAGTTAGGTGGATTGGCCATGCTAAATTGTCCCTTAGTGTCCAAAGATATTTAGGTTAGGTGGATTGGCCATGCTAAATTGTCCCTTAGTGTCCAAAGATATTTAGGTTAGGTGGATTGGCCATGCTAAATTGTCCCTTAGTGTCCAAAGATGTTTAGGTTAGGTGGATTGGCCATGCTAAATTTTCCCTCAGTGAACCTTAATAGGCGACGGAGTGCAGCGACTAGGGGATTTTCACACTAGCTTCATGACGGTGTTAATGTGAGCCTACTTGTGACACTGATAAATAAACTTTAAAAGTGTTTCCCACCTCACGGCTACATTTTGATTTTGCTGATTGCACGTTCCCACCCTAACTGGTGAATATTGACTTCTGCGCGCTCAGTAACTCTTGTGCACGTTTTCAACGCTTTCCACTGCTCGTTTAAAATTGAAATCAACCTCTTCAAGTAATCTCTGTCAAACCACCTGGTTATTCACCTTGCAGACGAGTCTGTAACAGATCATCCAAGGTGTCTCCAAAATCGCAAAACTGCTATCTGTTTCAATTTAGTGATGTAGGTCACAATCTTTTCATCTTAAATTAAACTTGCATCTCTGGAATGTGATTAATTATTTAGATTGGAATATGTGTCTCATCAATTCCAAGAACAGCACACTGAATGATCTGGAGAAAGGTGTGCCTGGGATTGTGAGACCGCAAATCAGATTATAAGTTTGGGTTTCTCATGCACACGGGTTATGAAACAGAACCTCATCTTTCGATTAGGCATTTTACAGATTTCTGGACTTAACACTGAGTTCAACAGTTTCAGCCTATAAATTCTGTCCCCTGCTACCTTCCTTCTCCCTCCCATTATCTTCTTTTCTTTGCTTATTTCAGTTTTTCCCTTCTTTCTGCTTACTATCGGCAGCACTCCTCACACATCTTTTCTTTCTTTGTTTCTCCTCTTGCCCCCATCATCTTTGGCCCTGTCAGACAAACATTCCTGACACTGAATCTCTGGGTGAGATTTTCCAGCCTTGCTCGCCCTGAAATTGGAAAATCCCCCCCGAGATCAATGGACCTCTCCATGGTCTGCCCCCTCGTCCGTTCTGCTTTCCATGGCGAGCGGGATGGTAAAATTCCAGACTCCCGTCTTCGGGACTATCACAGACTTCCCTTTCACCCTTGCCTGAGCCAAAAGTTGCTCAAAGTCTATCATACCTCAAGCTTTTCTGAGTTCAGATGGGGGGGGGTGGGGGGCATCACGGTGGCACAGTGGGTTAGCGCTTCTGCCTCACGGCTCCGAGGACCTGGGTTCGATTCCCGGCTCAGGACACTATCTTGTGCAAAGTTTGTGCGTTCTTCCCGTGTCTGCGTGGGTTTCCTCCGGGTGATGTGGTTTCCTCCCACATTCCAAAGATGTGCAGGTTAGCTTGATTGGCCATGCTAAAATTGATCCTTAGGGTCCATGTTAGTTTAGAGGAATTAGTGGGCTAAATATCTTGGCTTTCTAGGATAGGGCCTGGATGGGATTGCGGTCGATGAAGACTGGATGGGCTGAGTGGTCTCCTTTTGCACTGCATTCGATGAAAGGCCGTCAAAACAAAGTTTCCACTCTTTTTTCTTTCTCCACGGATGCTGCCTGATACGTGCTGAGTCCTTTCAGCATTTTCTGTTTTAGAGATCTCGGAGGGGCGGAGGGAGATTACAGAGGTAGGGAGGCGAGCTGGGAGTGAGGAGAGCTGGAGAGTCTCACTCACAAACAAAAGGTACCATCCCTGTACAGGCAGTCTGAATAGTAGATTTGAGTTGTGGAGGCAGTGTGAATTTCATACCAACCTGGCTCACAGCAGGGAAAAGGAAAGAGAAGGCATGTTGACTGCTTCATGGAGATAAAGGAACAGAATGAGTTGGCACATTTCGGAGACTCATTCAGCGTAGAGGCAGTGGAGGGGTGGGGCTGTGGGGGGTGGGTGGTGGGTTTGGTTGACAGAATGCGGATTACTGTGTCAGAGCAAGGAATAGAGTTTCTCTAAGGAAATGCGAGTGACTAACACTGTGGAGGGGAGATAACAAGGCTGTTTTCCACTGACTCACCAGAGGAAACTGGCTCATTCCAGCCCCTCCCAGCCCCAGTGACTCAAGGTCCAGGAATGCACAACTGGATTCTGTCAGGAACAGGGGAGAATGAGGAGAGCCGAGCTCTGGCACAGCACAGATCACTGGGACTCAAAGGCAGGCTTACTAAACATTGTGCAGGAGGGAGCGGTTTGTACACAGGAATTTATGTAGGAATGTAAGCATTCCCACCCCATTCCCTGCTGTTAGAATATTCCCCTCTCTCTCTCTCTCTCCTGTCTCGAAGGTGCTGACTCCCCACTCAGATACACTGGCAAAAATCCTGCCCACCCCACATCAAGTGGCCACATTTTGCAGATCCAGCACCGAATGCCAGCTGGGTGCTGGGATGTGGATGGGAGCATTGCTGCCAACACACTTCATGTTGGGTATTGATGAAGGGTCACAGCAGTCATAGCTGATTGTTTTCCTACTAGATACTCCAGGGGAAGTCAGGCCATCCATTTAACACCAATTGAGATCAGCTAACTAACACAGGCAGCTGCATGTGTGTGTGTGTGTGTGTGTGTGTGTGTGAGTGTCTGTGCGAGTGGGTGTATGTGTGTGTGTGTGTGTGTGTCTGTGTGTGAGTGTCTGTGTGAGTGGGTGTATGTGTGTGTGTGTGTGTGTGTGTGAGTATGTGTGAATGTGTGTGTGAGTGAGTGTATGTGTACGTGTGTGTGTGTATGTGTGTGTATGTGTGTGAGTGAGTGTATGTATGTGTGTGCGTGTGTGTGTGTATATGAGTGAGCGTGTCTGGGTGTGTGTTTGTGTGTGTGGGTCCAGGAGATGGTGTGGTGCATGGTCCATTGCACCTGCTCGGCCAATATAGAAATACAATAGATAGGAACAGGAGGAGGCCATTCGGCCCTTCAAGCTGCTGCACTATTCATCATGATCGTGGCTGATCATCCAACTCAATAGCCTAATCCTGCTTTCTCCCCATAGCCTTTGATCCCGTTTGCCCCAAGTGCTATATCCAGCTGCCTCTGGAATACATTCAATATTGTGACACCAACTACTTCCTGTGGGAATGAATTCCACAGGCTCACCAGGTGAAGAAATGTCTCCTCACCTCTGTTTTAAATGATCTACTCTGAATCCTCAGACTGTGACCCCATGAGTTCATGTACGATTACGACTAATCTTGGGGCTTCAACCACAATTTCCCACTCGTTCTCCAAATCCGGAAAGAGTCAGTCCTGTTGGCCGGTACCTTAACCCATACGTACTATCCTTTTTTTCCACCAGAACTTGAACTACCCCAATGAGGAACTCACTGTGACATTCTTTATTCATCCCTGGGGCATAGGCATCGCTGGCTGAGCTGGCATTTATTGCCCATCCCTAGTTGCCACTTGGAGGGCAGCTCAGAGTCAACCACATTGCTGTGTGTATGAGGTCTGGAGTCACATGTAGGCCAGACTCGAGTAAGGATGGCAAATTTCCTTCTCTAAAGAGAACCAGATGGTTTTTCTGACAATGGGTCATCAGTAGATTCTTAATTCCATATTTTTTTTAAATTGAATTCAAGTTCCACCATCTGCCGTGACTGGAATCGAATCCAGGTCCCCCAGAACGTTAGCTGAGTTTCTGGATTAATAGTCTAACGATAATACTACTCAGCCATCGCCTCCCCTGACGTTGAGTGTTTCTGACACTGGACCAGTTACCTGGAGACTACGTTCAAATCCCGCTGGGGCAAGTTGAGGATTTTCATCTCATAAAGTTAATCCAAGGAGGCTCTCTTTGGCCATGGGAGATTTTGCCGATTCCGGAAGATCCCTGGCCATTCTGAAGGGGTTGGCAACCTTGTCCTTGAAGGAAAGGAGCTGTGCAGCTTCGCTTGAGATAGATCAGGAGTTTAAGAGTTAACTGATGCAGACGGTTTGGATAAACCCAATGTCTACACCATTGAGCAATGGATGATATAATCAAGGCCTTTAAAATGATAAAAGCAGTCAAATAGGGCAAAGCTATTAGCTCTGGTGAAATGAGAGTCATTGGTGCAACAAGATCCAGGGCTTGGCCATTTAGGAGTGAAATTAGGAACCATGTTTTCACACAAATGGCGGAGGAAATCTGGAACTTGTTCTCCCCTGTCCTGAAAGGCTGTGGATGGCAGGGGATCAACTGGGAATGTTCAAGCCTAAGGTTTCCATTGGACGAGGATTTTGAGGGAAGCGGGGCAAAGATAGGGAAGTGGAGCTGAGGTATGGAGCAAGCCACAAGCCGACTAAATTAGTGCAATGGCCTCAAGGA
Source organism: Sphyrna mokarran (assembly GCA_024679065.1). Lineage (NCBI taxonomy): Eukaryota > Metazoa > Chordata > Chondrichthyes > Carcharhiniformes > Carcharhinidae > Sphyrna > Sphyrna mokarran. The sequence continues at coordinate 5,334,877 of JAGIQG010000039.1, read as the reverse complement.
GCTGAATGCATTTCTCCTTGGTAGCGCGGTGGCACAATACTTAGCACTGCTGCCTCATGACGTCTAGGACCCAGGATCAAATCCAGCCTTGGATCACTGTCTGCTCTGAGTTTGCACGTTCTTCCTGCATGGATTTGTGCTCCAGTTTCCTCCCACACTCAAAGGCATGCAGGTTAGATGGATTGGCCATGCTAAATTGCCCTTTAGTGTCCAAAGATGTGTGGGTTAGGTGGATTGGCCAAGCTAAATTGCCCCTTAGTATCCAAAGATGTGCAGGTTAGGTGGATTGGCCATGCTAAATTGTCTCTTAGTGTCCAAAGATGTGTAGGTTACGTGGATTAGCCATGCTAAATTGTCCCTTAGTATCCAAAGATGTGCAGGTTAGGTGGATTGGCCATGCTAAATTGCACTTTAGTGTCCAAAGATGTGTAGGTTATGTGGATTAGCCATGCTAAGTTGTCCCTTGGTGTCCAAAGATGTGCAGGTTAGATAGATTGGCCAAAGTTGCACCTTAGTGGCCAAAGAAGTGCAAGTTAGGTGATTAACCATGCTAAATTGCCTCTTAGTGTCAAAGGCTTTAATAGGGTAAATTGTAGGGTTACGAGGTGGGTGGGACATGTGTGGGATTGTTGTCGATGCAGACCAAATGGCCTCCTTCTGCACTGTAGGGATTCTATGTCTCCGTGTTCTCTGAAAGGAAACTGAGATCAAACAAGCCTAAAGGATCACATGGCCCTACTTGGAAGAACAGCGAAGGAGCTGTACCCTCAAGCAAAATACTGTTGATGCTGGCGATCTGAAATAAAAACAGAAGGTGGTGGGCAAAACATAAACTCAACAGGCCTGGAGGCAATGACGCTGAGAGAAACAGAGTTAATCTTTCAAGTCCTCTATAACTCTTCTCAAACTCTCAGATAGGTCATTCAGTCATTGATCTCATTGCCGTTTATTGCTGGGGACATGTTGTTGAAGCTTTTCATCTTGCACTCATCAGGACAGGTGCAAGAATGCCAAATTTCAAAGACAGCAACCTCCATTTGTACTGTCTGTGGAAAGGGAGCTGATTGAGTCTGATTGGGTGAGGCATTCAATTGAATTGAAAGAAAAGTGGAATGCCTGAACACTGGCTTTCTGTTTGCAAAGGACTGGTGGTTATCTGAAGCTTCCAGCAAGCATAAATGAGTCACACTGTGACCTGACAGAGAAGCTTAAATTGGCTGTTAGTGTCATTCATAGAACCATAGAATCCCTAAAATACAGGAGACCATTTGGCTCATCAAAACTGCACAGACAACAATCCTACCCAGGCCTGTAACCCCACATATTTATCCAGCTAACCTCTCTAACCTACATATCCCAGGTCAATGAGGGGCAATTTAGCATGGCCAATGAATCTAATTAGCACATCTTTGGACTGTGGGAGGAAAGGAAACCGGAGCACCCAGAGGAAACCCACACAGATATGGATGGAGTGGGGGGCACAATTGCACACTGACAGTGGCCAACCTGGGAAAAAAATTCAGATCCCTGGAGCTGTGAGGTAGCAGTGCTGACTGCTGTGTCACAGTGTTGAGCTTGAGTTCCGAGCGCACTTAGGATTGTTCAGCGAGTGCTGCCCGATCGCGGAATCACATCTAACATTAGACACTGGTTTCTGAGCGTTACATGCCCGAGACTGGTTGCACGTGGTCAGCACTTTGCCCTACTGTAAACAGTAGAAGGAACATGCTGGTGACTCGATCCATCGTTCATTAGGACATACAGGGTAGATTTTTTTTTCTCCCTCTCCAAGATGCATTTCCTGAAGGCAGGTGGTGTCACACGGCTTGTAAGTGGCTAAATCTATGTTCCCAGTGTTATCAATGAGGTTTCTCATTGGACTCACCACTTGCCTCCAGGAAACCTGCGATGGGGAGCGCGTTGTCCGCAGAACCTTAACATTTAGCCGGTGTGAATGGCAGCAATATTTTGGCAATGGTCTGTATACCTGCTATAAGAGTAGTGGGCTAATGGTAAGATATTTGGTAGTGTGGATGAGCAGAGTGATCTCAGTGTCCACGTGCATTGATCCCTGAAAGTTGGCACCCAGGTTGATAGGGTTGTTAAGAAGGCATACTGTGTGTTAGCTTTTATTGGTAGAGGGATTGAGTTTCAGAGCCACAAGGTCATGTTGCAGCAGTACAAAACTCTGGTGTGGCCGCACTTGGAGTATTGCATACAGTTCTGGTCGTTGCATTACAGAAAGGAGGTGGAAGCATTGGAAAGGGTGCAGAGGAGATTTCCAAGAATGTTGCCTTGTATGGTGGGAAGGTCCTATAAGGAAAGGTTGAGGGACTTGAGGCTGTTTTCATTAGAGAGAAGAAGGTTAAGAGGTGACTTAGTCGAGGCATACAAGATGATCAGAGGATTGGATAGGGTGAACAGTGAGAGCCTTTTTCCTCGGATGGAGATGGAGAGGGTACATAGCTTTAAATTGAGGTGTGATAGATATAGGACAGATGTCAGATGTAGGTTCTTTACTCAAGAGACTAGTAAGAGCGTGGAATGCCCTGCCTGCAACACTAGTGGACTTGCCAACATTAAGGCTATTTAAATGGTCATTGGATAAAGATATGGATGATATTAGAACATAGAACATAGAACATTACAGCACAGAACAGGCCCTTCGGCCTTCGATGTTGCGCCGACCAATATAAAAAGCAATGCCCCTCCAAACTAAACCATTCCCTTCTCTTCCATATACTTATCAACTAACCTCTTAAACGCCACCAAACTTGGCGCATCTACAACTGCTGCAGGCAGGGCATTCCACTCCCGAACCACCCTTTGGGTAAAGAACCTGCCTCTGATATCCGTCCTATAACTATAACTATATTGGAATAGTATTGGTTAGATGGGCTTTAGATTAGTTTCATAGATCAGCACAACATTGAAGGCCAAAGGGCCTGTACTGCCTATAATGTTCTAAGTTCTATGTCATACCGGCACTGAAATTCTTATGCCACATCATTCATTTGTGTGGGAGGCAAAACCCCTTTTTAGCTTGATGGCAGCATCCTGTCTATGGAAAATACCACTCATGTTGTAACTGTGTAATTAACATACAGAGGGATCTGGGCACGCAGATCCACAGTTCCTTAGAAGTGAACAACACAGGTGGCCAAGGTGATTAGGAAAGCATATGGCATGCTAGCCTTCATCAACTGGATATTGCAACTATATAAAACCTTGGTTAGGCTGCAGGTGGAGCATTGAGTGCAGTTCTGTTCGCCACACTGCCAGGAGGAAGTTTTGGAGAGAGTGCAAAGAAGGTTCACCAGGATGTTGCCCTGGTCTCGAGAGTGTTGGCCATGCGGAGACAGTGAATAAACTGACTGTTTCCACTGGAGAGACGGAGGCTGAGGGGAGACCCTGATAGAGATCTACAAAATGATAAGAGGCGTAGACAGGATGGATAGTCAGAGGTTTCTTCTTTGGGGTAGAAGGATCAATTATAAGGAGGGGGGCATAGGTTTAAGGTGAGAATTTAAGTGAGATGTGCAGGGGAAGTTTTTCATGCGGAATGGTGGGTGCCTGGAACACGCTGCCCGACGAGGTGATGGAAGTAGACACGTTAGCAACACTTGAGAGGCATCTGGATAGGTACATGAATAGGGAGGGAATAGAGGGATACAGACCGAGTGAGAGCAGAAGGCTTTTTTGTTTAGTTTAGTTGGGGCATCATGATTGGCACAGGCTTTGAGGGCCGAAGGGTCTGTTCCTGTGCTGTATATTTCTTGGTTTTTTGCGTGGTAGCAGGATGAAACGGCAATTTCTCCTGTTGCTGACATTTTTGAGGTATCTTATCCTGCTACGGTGATCTGAGGTAGAATGGGCACTTTTCTGGTCAGAAAATGATGGCCTGAGGCTCAGCTGAGGGTGGGCACCATGCACAGTGAGCAATGAGCTGGTCAGGGTAGCCGTTATCCAGCAGAATGGGTTTGATGCATCCTATTTTTGCAACCAGCTTGCATGGTAAGCAAATCTCTCAGGCCTCTATATGAGGTTGCCAATCAGGCCAATCTTATGGTGGAAATGGAGGACCAGTGAAGGTAGGAATGTACAAGCCGAAATAAATGGTGTTGCCTTCAGATCCCCTCTCGACCCAGCTCTCAGTGACATTTCTGTTGGTTTCTAACAGAACTAGGCTTTCAATGGACTGGCCTCTCACCTCCTTCTTCCCCTTGGATAGTTCCAATACAGAGATTTGCTACATTTGGATCTGCAGCTGTGTGCAAGAATTTCTTACACGCATGAATGGGCTCCAACCTGAGCTTAAGTTCATCTTCTAAATGGGCCAGTCTAATGAGATCTCTTTCCTTGACATTGTAGTTGAGAATCAGCCAAAGATTCTCCTTTATTATTTACCACAACATCACCACCTGCAAGATCCTCCTCCAAGCCACTCGCCATTCCAACTTGGAAATATATATTTCTTCACTGTGGCTGGGGTCAAAATCCTGCAACTCCCTCCCTAACAGCACTGTGAGTGCACCTACACCACACACGGGGACTGACTGATGTCCAATCACAATCCTGGAACTCCCTCCCTAACAGCGCTGTGGGTGTACCTACACCACACACGGGGACTGACTGATGTCCAATCACAATCCTCGAACTCCCTCCCTAACAGCACTGTGGGTGCACCTACACCACACACGGGGACTGACTAATGTCCAATCACAATCCTGGAACTCCCTCCCTAACAGCGCTGTGGGTGTACCTACACCACACACGGGGACTGACTGATGTCCAATCACAATCCTGGAACTCCCTCCCTAACAGCACTGTGGGTGTACCTACACCACACACGGGGACTGACTGATGTCCAATCACAATCCTGAAACTCCCTCCCTAACAGCACTGTGGGTGTATTTACACCACACACGGGGGACTGACTGATGTCCAATCACAATCCTGGAACTCCTCCCTAACAGCACTGTGGGTGCACCTACACCACACATGGGGACTGACTGATGTCCAATCACAATCTGGAACTCCCTCCCTAACAGCACTGTGGGTGTATTACCCACACACGGGGACTGACTGATATCCAATCACAATCCTGGAACTCCCTCCCTAACAGCACTGTGGGTGTACCTACACCACACGGGACTGACTGATGTCCAATCACAATCCTGGAACTCCCTCCCTAACAGCGCTGTGGGTGTACCTACACCACACGGACTGACTGATGTCCAATCACAATCCTGGAACTCCCTCCCTAACAGCGCTGTGGGTGTACCTACACCACACACGGGGACTGACTGATGTCCAATCACAATCCTCGAACTCCCTCCCTAACAGCACTGTGGGTGCACCTACACCACACACGGGGACTGACTAATGTCCAATCACAATCCTGGAACTCCCTCCCTAACAGCGCTGTGGGTGTACCTACACCACACACGGGGACTGACTGATGTCCAATCACAATCCTGGAACTCCCTCCCTAACAGCACTGTGGGTGTATTTACACCACACACGGGGACTGCAGCGAGCTCAAGATAGCAGCTCACTCACCACCTTCTCAATTAGAGACGAGTGACAATCCCACCCCAAGCAGAGCCAGGACTCTACAATGAAGACTGCAGTTGAGGGGGGAGGAACAGCCAGCAGATAATGTCACATATTGTCAGGGCATCGCAACACTGCTGTGTTTGCTACACCATTTGCGCTGTGACCGCTACTGCTCGATGATTGACTTCAGCCCACTCTTCCTGGCTGCAACAAAGTCTGGCCTTCCTGGAATAGCAAAACCAAAAGTGAAACCACATGTGTGTGGAAGGCAACCCAGTCTGCTCAGGCAAAACTGCATTGCTCCACAATGGAGCATTCATGCACCCAGTGGTAAACACACCTGCAAGCCACACGTACTCAACAGTGGGCCACCAAACAGGGATTCGGGGCTTCAGTCATTCAATGTCCATCCCTCATAAAACTAAGTCTTGCATTTCTATAGCACCGATCATGCCATCAGGATGCCCCAAAGTGCTCCGGACATATAGGTACTTTTCAACTGAAGATCATAGAATCCCCACAGAGCAAAAGAGGCCATTCACTCCATTGAATCCATACTGACTCTCTGATACAGCATCATTCCTGAACCCAAACCCACACCTTATCACACACATTTACCATAGCTAATCCACCTAACCTGCACATCTTTGGACTCAAAGGGCAATTTAGCGTGGCCAAATTACCTAACTCACACATCTTTGGACACAAAGGGGCAATTTAGCCTGGCCAATCTAACCCGCACATCATTAGACACTAAGGGACAATTTAGCATGGCCAATCCACCTAACAACACATCTGGAGCACCCGGAGGAAATCCAAGCTGACAGGGGAAGAACACGTAGACTTTAATGTTAGAAATGCATTAAGTTTGCACATAGTAAACTCCTAACAGCAATGAAATAATAAATAGTTCTTTTTAGGGGTATCATTTGAGGGGTAAAACTTTGGCCAAAACTCCCTCGTCCTTCTTCCAACAATGTCTTTGGGATATTTAATGCCCATCCAAAGACAACACCTCTGGCAGTGCAGCACTCACTCAGTAGTGGTACTGGGAGTGCCAGGGGAGCTCTTGTGCCGAACTCCCTGCAGTGGGACTGAAGACCAGGGCATTCTGCCTCAGAGTCTGCAAAGCTCTGGTTAACACCAAACTTTATTCTAATTCATCCTTGGGAACTGGCCCTTGCCGTTTTACTGTCTTTTGTTTCCAGAGTTAAGCTGCCTCACTTGTGATCAGAATTGGGCACTAGGCTTAATTAAGTAAATTTAAAGTTTATTGATTTGTCACAAGTAGGCTCCATTAACGCCACGCCGAAGTTACTGTGAAAATCTTCTAGTCGCCACACTGTTTGGGTACATCAAGGAAGGATCTAGCGTGGACAATGCAGCTAACAAGCATGTCTTTGAACTGTGGGAGGAAACCGGAGCACCCAGAGCAAACCTACACAGACATGGGGAGAATGTGCAGACTCCACACAGACAGTCACCCAAGCTGGGAATCAAACCTGGGTCCCTGGTGCTGTGAGGCAGCAGTGCTAAGCACTGTGCCACCCTGCCGTCCCATGATAATGACTGGGTCTGCAGGTCAATCTCTTTGTGTTACTGCACAACACTGATCTGGGCAGCCTGCACTAAGTTTTAAAGGTTTTGGCTTCTGCCAAGCTTGTCACTGAGGGGGTGGGGGCTTTAAGATTTTTATTTTCTTACATATTTGAGCCAGAGCCAAAGAAAGGACAGGAAACCAAACACCATAACGTTTAACAGGATTAAAGGGAATGAAAACTCTGAGGATTCCACCCACGAAACCCAGAGGCTTTTGACTGTGAATGTTTAAATTTGATTTATTTATAATTGTCAAATATATTGGGATACAGTGAAAAGTATAGTTTATTGTGCGCTATACAGACAAAGCATACTGTTCATAGAGTACACAGGGGAGAAGGAATGAAGAGGGTGCAGAATGTAGTGTTACAGTCACAGCTAGGGTATAGAGAAAGATCAACTTAATATTTGATTTGATTTATTATTGTCACATGTATTGAGATACAGTGAAAAGCATTATTTCTTGCACACTATACAAAGCATACTGTTCATAGAGAAGGAAAGGAGAGGGTGCAGAATGTAGTGTTACAGTCACAGCGAGGGTGTAGAGAAAGATCAGCTTAATATTTGATTTGATTTATTATTGTCATGTGTATTGGGATACAGTGAAAAGTATTGTTTCCTCCATGCTATACATACAAAACATACTGTTTATAGAGAGGGAAAGGAGAGAATGCAGAATGTAGTGTTACAGTCATAGCTAGGGTGTAGAAAATGCAAGGTTGGTCCATTCAAAAGTCCGACAGCAGCAGGAAAGAAGCTGTTCTTGAGTGGTTGGTACATGACCTCAGACCTTTGTATCTTTGGTCTCAGTCTTACAAGGTACGCAGGGAAAGATTCAGAGTTCAAGATACCATCAAGGTTGAGAACGACAGGAGAGAAGATGAGGGAAATCAGTGATACCAAAACTTGTGTTTTTAAAAAATTGTGACTCCTGCCAATGCAGTGTGGCCCCGCAAGATGGCTGCTAGTCCCTGCCTGCGTACATGCACGAGCCGGCAACATGTGCAGAGATTTAGTGGAGCCTGCAGACTAGAATTCAGCGTGACAGAAGGGGTTGGGAAGCATTTTCAGACAGGAAATTAAAATCCTTTCCTTGTGGGATATTTTACTGCAGTCGTTTTGCTGAGTATTTCTAATCTCTTTCTCACTATCCCAGTAATGTGAGTGGATTGTTGTTTTTTAAAATTCTTTCATGGGCATCACTGGGGCAAGATTCACTATTTCTTGTCTGTCCTTAAATGTCTCGCTCTGTCATTTCAGAGGGGCAGTTAAGAATCAAATTATGTGTATGGGGTCTGGAAGCCAGGCCAGGTAAGAAGGGCAGATTTCCTTCCCCAAAGAACATTGTGGATTTTTACAACCATGATTTTATGGTTATGATTTCGTTTTTAATTCCAGATTTTTACTGGATTTAATTCCACCATCTGCTATGTTGGGATTTGAACTCAAGTCCCCATGGGGGTATTGCCTTAGGATTAGTGGCCCAGTAACAATATTACTATGGCATCGCCACTGTCTTTGTACCCTGTTCCTGTGCTGTGATTTTCTTTGTTGTTTCGAGGGATGTTGTCCCTGGAAGGTAGGGGGTTTTAGTTCATGGGGCAGCACGGTCGGTGAGGCATACAGGGGTCTCTTCCCGTGCTGTAATTTTCTTTGTTCTTGGCCTCTACAACCCATTGCTTTCTCCTTTCCTTCTCTATGAACGGTATGCTTTGTCTGTGTAGCAAGCAAGAAGCAAAACTTTTCACTGTATCCCAATAATGGGACAATAATAATTCAAATCAAATCAAAATCAAATCAATCATAGAATCCCTTCTATGTGGAAGGAGGTCATTCAGCCAATCAAGCCTACACTGACAACAATCCTACCCAAGTCTGATCCCCTTGACCCCACATATTTACCCTGCTAGTTCCTCTGACACTAAGGGTCAATTTAGCATGGCCAATCAACCCAACCTTTAAACTGTGGAAGGAAACCACAGCATCTGAAGGAAACCCATGCAAACACAGTGAGAACATGCAAACTCTGCACGTGTGCCAGATTTGATCCCCGGTCCCTGGTGTTGTGAGGCAGCAGCACTAGCCGCTGTGCCACCGTGCCGTCCTGCAATTCCTTCCCTAACAGCACTGAGGATGCACATACACCACATGGATTGCAGCAGTTCAAAATGGTGGCTCACCCGCCATCTTCTCAAGGGGCAATTAGGGATGGGCAACAGATGCAGGGTCTGGCCAGCCAAGGCTCACATCTTGCAATGTTTCTGTCTGGTATTGTTTGCAGGAGTTTGAGAGATGCCTGCAAAGGGACCATCAGACCTCATGTTCTGCGTACTGACAGGAAAATCTTTTAACCCGCTCATGTATCTATGAATTGTGATGTGGTCACACTTTGTTGACAATAATGTTGCTTTATTTTAACTTCACAAAACTACTATTTCTACCTCTTAACAATGCCAGCAAGGGAAGTAACGAGATTCAAACATTAAAGCATTGCTGCAAAGAATGCAAGTGGGAACCTGTGAAAGGGGCTGGCATCATTTCGAAATGTGTTCCAGGTAAGTAGGAGGCTATTTGGCCCATTGTGCCTGTGTGGGCTCTTTGAGAGAATAATTCAGTTACTCTTCCCTCCTCCCCATGCAATTCTTTTCCCTTAAAGTATTGATCCAATTCCCCCCTTTTCAAAGTTGCTGTTAAATCTGCTTCTGTGTACTACCCTTTCAGGCAGCGCATTCCAGATCACAATAAGTTGCTGTGTTAAAAATAAATCCTCCCCTCTCCTTGGGTTCTTTGCCAGTTATCCTAAAGATAACTCCTCTTGTTACGGAATCCGGTGCCAGAGGTAATGGTCGTTGTTTTTTACTCGTTCACTTCAAACTCTCCATAATTTTGAATCCCTCTGTCACATCTTCCCTAAATCTTCTCAATTCCAAGGAGAACAATCCCAGCTTCTCCAGTCTCTGCACCTCACTGAAATCGATCATCATTCTTCTAGCACTAATGCTGATTTCTTTAGATCTGTAACTTCTGGTTACTAACCAGTTTAGATATAGAATTAGATATAGAATCCCTCCAGTGTAGAAAGAGGCCATTCGGCCCATCAAGTCTGCACCAACAACAAACCCACCTAGGCCGTATTCCCGTAACCCCACATACTTACCCTGCTGACCCTTCTAACCTATGCATCCCAGGACACTAAGGGACAATTTAGTAATGGCCAATGCACCTAACCTGCACATCTTTGGCATGTGGGAGAAAACTGGAGCACCCAGAAGAAACCAATTCAGACACGGGGAGAAGGTGCAGACTCTCCCTCTCTTTCTCCCTCTCTCTCTCACATGCTCTCTTGCTCTCTCTCAAGCTGGGTACTCAAGCCGGGAATCAAACCTAGATCCCTGGAGCTTTGAGGCAGCAGTGTTAACCACTGTATCACTGTGCTGCCCTGGACCAAGCTTGTTTTGGTTGCAGTTTAGGTTACTGGGGGTAGGGGGGGAGGTTGAGTTGAGGATACAATAAGAGATCAACCATGATCATATTGTACTGAATGCACTCGCCCCAAAACCAGAAAATTCTACCCAATGTCAACAGATCTTTGCATGGTCCACCCATTATAGGAGCATTCCCTCTACAGTCCCCTGACTCTTAAGGGAGAACGCTGCCACTGAGCACCATGCACACTTTCACATCCCTTTATGTAGACAGAAAGAACCACGGTCCTAAGCTCATCTGAAAGAAGGCATTTCCAACAGTGCAGCAGTCTTTTAGTAAAGACCGTCACTTTAGATTATGGGCTGTAATAAAGGCTCAATCTCACAACAGTCTAGTTGAGAGGGCTGAAGGTCTATCTGACATTTCCAATCACATTAACAGGTTAAACATTCCCCAGCTTCCTTGGATAGTGTTCCAGCCTTCAGATGTTAAAATCGTAAAAGCATGGAGAATGGGAGTGAGTTCCACATTCTCCCCCACTTCCAAGGGAGCAAGTCCCACATTCTCCCCCACTCCCCCGTGGGAGCAAGTCCCACTTTCTCCCAACTTCCTATAAGAGCGAGTCCCACATTCTCCCCCACTCCTTAAGGGAATGAGTCCCACATTCTCCCCACTCCCTGTGGGACAGAGTTCCACATTCTCCCCACTCCCCATGGAAGTGAGTTCCACATTCTCCCCCACTCTCCTAGGAGGGAGCCCCACTTCCTATGAGAGTGAGCTCCACATTCTCCCCCAATCCTTGGGTGAAGAGGTTTCTCCTGAATTCCCCATTGGAATTATTAGTGACTGTCTTATAATAGTAAACATAATCCCATTAGGCAATGAAAAAGGATATGGTACATCTGGGAGTTGTCACTGTTTAGTGCAACAGTGGGAGGGAGGTCTTATGTCCTTCTGGGTCAGAATCTGGTTTCAAATCCCACTTCATGACCTGATAGCCACAGAAGGTATCTTCGTAATGTGTTGATTATCAGCCCGTAAATCTTTCTAATACGCCTGATGGCTGGCAAAAAGAGTAGTACAGATAAATGTGAGGTGATGCATTTTGGTAAATTGAACCAGGGCAGGACTTACTCAGTTAATGGTAGCGTGCTGGGGAGAGTTATAGAACAAAGAGCTCTAGGGGTACAGATTTGTAGCTCCTTGAAAGCAGAGTCACACGTGGACAGGGTGGAGAAGAAGGCATTTGGCATGCTTGGTCTCATTGGTCAGAACATTCATTGGTCTCAACATTCCCTTCTGTTTTACAAAAAAAACACAAAAAAAAATTGCTAAACTTCCTGAGTTGGGATGTCTTGTTGAAGTTGTACAAGACATTGATAAGTCCACACTTGGAATACTTTTCTCCTTGGAGTGTAGAAGGATAAGGGGTGATCTTGTAGAAGTCTATAAAATAATGAGGGGCATAGACCAGCTAGATAGTCTAAAACTAGAGGGCATAGGTTTTAGGTGGGAGGGGAGAAATACAAAAGGGCCAGAGGGGCAATTTTTTCACACAGAGGTGGTGAGTGTTTGGAACGATAATACCACTAAGCCATCGCCTACCCTATTTACTAGTTAACTGTGAGGACAGATGCCAAGTAGAACAATTGGATATCTTCTGAGATCTTAGATGAATAATATTTGTCTTTATGTGATGGATATTCTTAATGTGGCTAAATAGAAGGTCATATATGTAGGATAAGGCAACAGTAAATATTTGTACAATACAGAAGTGTTTCTACAAGCAGTGGTTTTGGGTGTGATCATTGATTGCAAGATGCTGTTTTTAATAAGGCCAAGTGTATCTAGAGAGAAGCACAAATCAGAAATAGTGCAGGTTAAGGGCGAAGTCCATTTAGTCCTTTAGGAAGGATGAGGGGTGATCTTATTGAAACCTACAGGATACTGAGAGGCCTGGATAGAGTGGGCGTGAAGAGTGTGTTTCCACTAGTAGGAAAAAGTAGAACCAGAGGGCACAACCTCAGGCTAAAGGGACGATTCTTTAAAATAGAATTGAGGAGTAACTTCTTCAGCCAGAATCCTTTGTCAAGTTAGTGGCAGACCCCCCACTCCCACCTGACAAAGGAACAGCCAGTTCTGAAAGCTAGTGACATTTGCTACCAAATAAACTTGTTGGACTTTAACCTGGTGTTGTGAGACTTCTTACTGTGCTTACCCCAGTCCACATCATCTCCTACATTACAGTGGTGACTTATTTTGAGATGACTTCATTGGCTGCAAAGAACTTTGGGATTTCCTGAGGTTACGAAGGGTGCTGGAGGGATGCACATACAACGGGGAAAAGATGCCACAGCTACTAGAAAACTAACAGAATGTTCTGGAAATAGTCTGCTGGTCAGTCAGTATCTGTGGAGAGAGATGCTGAGTGCTTTCAATATTTTCTGGTGATGGACGACTCATTTTCTTAAGTAGTCATGGTGTGTGAAATCTGGAGCGTATGAGTAATTTACCGATCCAGCACTGAAACATGAGGAGGGACTAATGCTGTCTATTTGAATTGGTGGAGCCTCAGACACAAGCGCCTTTGTGAAGAAGCACCTGTGCGCCCTGAAGCTGCTACTGGAATTGTTTGTTATGCTGGGCGTGGCTGGGTTCAACCCAAACTATCCTCTCAACATTCCCTTCTGATTTACAAAAAAAAACACAAAAAAAAAATTGCTAAACTTCCTGATCACCTCTGCCATGTCACACATAAGCCGCTGACACAGACGCAACATCACATCGTACCACCCTCTCCTCCCACCCTGTGAAGGGACTGACATTGTTCTACTATACGCTCTACCCCCTGCCCCCCCCACCACTCCCCCCCTCTTCCCCCAAAAGAAGGTGGAGAGGGTAAGCGTGCCAACATGTGGTACCCGCTGTTTGCATGCTCTAGCAAGCCCCTGGAGCTCAGCAGACCCTCGAGGGTTGACATCTGAGGGCATGTGCGCCCAGCAGAAGCAGTACCTTGGCGATCTTGGTTGACGCACCATGGTACCGCAGCTCAAAAGATGTTGCATTGTCCAAAGTGCTTCTCCTTCAATTGTTAAGCTCCCCTGCCCTCTCCAGGCTGCATTCTCATCGTGGCAAACATTCACCCCTCAAACAATAACCCAAAAAGAGATTATCTGGTCAAAGATTACGTTACGTTTTGTGGGATTCTCTTGCCCATCAACTGATTGCTGCACTTCCTACATTACAGCAAGAAGTCTCACAACACCAAGTTAAAAGTCCAATAAGTTTATTTGATAGCAAACGCCACTAGCTTTCAGAGCGCTGTCCCTTCATCAGGTGAGTTGGAGTTCTGTTCACAAACGTAAAACATAGAACAGTATAGCACAGTACAGGCCCTTCAGCCCTCAAATGTTGTGCCAAGCTATGTCCAATCCCAAGATCAAGCTATTCCACTTCCTATCATTCTGGTGTGCTCCATGTACCTATCCAATAACAGCTTGAAAGTTCCTAAAGTGTCCGACTCCACTATCATAGTAGGCAGTCTACTCCACACCCCAACCACTCTCTGAGTGAAGAATCTACCTCGGACATCTCTCCTTTACTCCCACCATGAACCTTATAGTTATGCCTCCTAGTAACAGCTACATCCACTTGAGGAAACAGTCTCTGCACGTTCCCCCCTCATTATCTTATAAACCTTTATTAAGTCGTAAAACAGGACAAATAAAGACACAAATTCAATTTACAAAATAACGATTGGAATGCGAGTCTTTATAGGTAATCAAGTCTTAAAGGTATAGACAGTGTGAGTGGAGAGAGCGTTAAGCACAAGTTAAAGAAACGTGTATTGTCTCTAGACAGAACAGTCAGTTAGATTTTGCAGTCCAAGCAAGTTGTGGGAGTTACAGATAGTGTGACATGAACCCAAGACATGTCCTGTTTTTAAATCCATCACTCTAGCAATAAAGCTCAAAATTCCATTACCTGCTGCACCTGCAAACTAATAGACATGTTCGCTCTGGAGACAATACACATCTCTTTAACCTATGCTTGATGCTCTCCACTTACATTGTCTGTACCTTTAAGACTTGATTCACTGTAAGGACTCGCATTTCAATCATTATTTTGTAAATTGAGTTTGTGTCTTTATCTGCCCTGTTTGTAAACAGATTTCCCACTCATCTGACGAAGGGGCAACGCTTCGAAAGTTAGTGGCATTTGCTACCAAATAAACCTGTTGGACTTTAACCAATTGTTGTGAGACTTCTTACTGTGTTCACCCCATTCAACGCTGGCATCTCCACATCATTTTTTACATTACAACAGGGGCTACACTTCAAGAGTATCCCAATCGCCCTGAGATCATGAAAGGTGCTATGGAAATGCAACCTTTGCCCAGAACACATGAATCACAAAAAAGTTGGCTTGCAGGTGCAGCAGATAACGGAGTTTTGTCCTTTATTGCTAGAGGGATGAGTTTAAAAACAGCGAGGTTTGCATCTGTATAAGGTGCTGATGAGGCCACACCTGCAGTATATGTGTAGTTTTGGTCTCCTTACTTGAGAAAGGATATATTGGGGGATGCAGAAGAGATTCACTAGGTTGATTCCAAGAATCAAGATGGTTTTGATTTGATTTGATTTGACTTATTATCGTCACATGTATTAACATACAGTGAAAAGTATTGTTTCTTGCTCACTATACAAAGCATACCACTCAGAGAGAAGAAAGGCAGAGGGTGCAGAATGTAGTGTTACAGTCATAGCTAGGATGTAGAGAAAGATCAGTTTAATGCAAGGTCGGTCCATTCAAAAGTCTGACAGCAGCAGGGAAGAAGCTGTTCTTGAGTCGGTCAGTACGTGACCTCAGACTTTTTATCTTTTTCCCGATGGAAGAAGGTGGAAGAGAGAATGTTCAGGGTATGTGGGGTCCTTAATTATGCTGTTGCTTTGCTGAGGCAGTGGGAAGTGTAGACAGAGTCAATGGATGGGAGGTTGGTTTGTGTGATGGATTGGGCTACATTCACGACCTTCTGTCGTTCCTTGCGGTCTTGAGCAAAACAGGAGCCCATACCAAGCTGTGGTGCAATCAGACAGGATGCTTTCTATGGGGCATCTGTAAAAGTTGGTGAGAGTCGTAGCCGACATGCCAAATTTCCTTAATCTTCTGAGTGTTGGATTATGTGGAGAGACTGATTAGACTGAGATTATACTCATTGGAATTCAGAAGAATGAGGTGAGATCTTATACAAACATATAAGATTATGAACGGAATAAATAAGGCAGAAGCAAGGAGGTTGTTTCCACTGGCAAGTGAAATTAGAATGAGGGAGCTTAGCCTCAAAATATGGGGAAGCAGATTTAGGACTGAGTTGAGAAAAAACTTCTTTACACAAAGGGTTGTGAATCTATGGAATTCCCTGCCCAGTTGAGGCTATCTCATTGAATGTTTTTAAAGAAAGGATAGATGGATTTTTGAACAGTAAAGGAATTAAGGGTTTTGGTGAGTGGGTGGGTAAGTGGAACTGAGTCCATGAAAAGATCAGCCATGATTTTATTGAATGGTGGAGCAAGCTCGAAAGGCCAGCAGGCTGACTCCTGCTCCTAGTTCTTGTGTTCTAATCCAGGCTCTTCCTAGTTTCTTTAAACAGGGATTCACTGGATGATGAGCAGAAATGTGATTTCCTCCTGGATCTGCACCTCCCCTTGCTCTGAGGTCAATGGTGGCAATCACCCCTTTCCCATTCATTCCTCACCAGTCCAACAAACAACTCACCACAGCAGAATCTCTGTAAAGCGACATTCTTTACTCCAACTGTAAAGAGCTCTGGCGCCGACAGACAAAAGCCCCCTAATTATTCACTTTGTAATGTAAGCCAAGGAAGTTGTGATGGGACTTTATTAAACACTGTTTTGGCCTCAATAGCACTATGGTGTTTACTTCTGGGTACCACACTTCATTAGAATCCTAGAATGCCTACAATACTGAAGTAGGCCATTCAGCCAATTGAGTCTATACTAGCTACAATCCCACCCAGGCTCTATCCCTGTAACCCCATATATTTACCCCGCTAATCCCCCTGACACTAAGGGGCAATTTACCACGGTCAATCCTGCACATGGGTGGCACGGTGGCACAGTGGTTAGCACTGCTGCCTCACAGCACTAAGGACCTGGGTTGATTCCTGGCTTGGTATGTTATCTGTGTGGAGTTTGCACATTCTCCCCGTGTTTTCTCCGGATGCTCTGGTCACCTACCACAGCCTGAAAGACTGGTTACCTACATTAACCCGAACATGTGCTGGAGTGTGACGAATCAAGGAAATTTACAGTAACTTCACTGCAGTGTTAATGTAAGCCTTACTTGTGACTAATGAATAAACTTTAACTTTACGCTGTGGGAGGAACCCTGGAAATCTGAGGAGAAACCCACACAGACACGGGGAGAAGACGCAGACTCCTCACAGACAGTGACCCAAGCTGGGAATTCAACCTGGGTTCCCGGTGCTATGACGCAGCAGTTCTAACTATTGTACCACTGTGCCACCCCACGGAAGGATCCATAGGAAGGATGTGAAGCTTTCAGAGGGAAAAGGGTTCTGACAATGGTGCCAGTGATGAGGACATGATAATAGATTGGAGAAGATTGTTTTTCATGGAGAGGAGAAGGTTGAGAGGTTTGTTAGAGGAGACCAGAAAGAGTGGATAGAGAGAAACTGTTTCCATCAGCGGGAGGGAACCAGAGGACATCAATTTAAGGTGACCAATGTGCGCACAATTGGTGAACTAAGAAGAATCTTTTTTTAGGTAGTTAGAATGTGGAATGTTATCCTGAGAGTGTGGTGGAGGCCGGTTCAATTGTAGCTTTGCAAAGAGGACTGGCCCATGAAGTGGAGCCAGCTGAGTTGCTCTTGCAGAGGGCTGGCATGGACATGATGGACAGAATGGCGTCCTTCCATGCCATAACCAAGCTGTGACTCTGTGACCGGAGTTGAAACATTGCCCTTAATCATTCACTCGCCTGTGGTAGGATGAGAAGTGGGGTCATTGACAAGGAGAGTCAATTAGAATCGTAGAAACCCTACAGTGCAGAAGGAGGCCATTCGGCCCATTGAGTCTACAGCAACAACAATCCCATCCAGGATTTATCCCCACGACCTCACATATTTACCCAACTAACCCTCTGAGTTATACATCCCAGGACGCTAAGGGGCAATTTATCATGGCCAATCCACCTAACATATATCTTTGGACACTAAGGGGCAATTTATCATGGCCAATCCACTTAACCTATACATCTTTGGACACAAAGGGGCAATTTATCATGGCCAATCCTATATATTTTTGGAGTGTGAGAAGAAACCAGACCACCTGGAGGAAACCATGCAGGCATGGGGAGAATGTGCAAAATCCACACAGACAGTGACCCAAACTTGGAATCAAACCCTGGTCCCTGGAGCTGTGGGGCAGCAGTGCTAACCCACTGTGTCAAAAGGCTGCCTACAAGCACAATTCTACAAAATGGAAGCAAACAGCCATTTCTCTGGAACTGTATCAACAGATGCCTAAATCATTGTGCAAGTTGCACAACTGTATTAAAATAGCAACAGAGACACAAAATAATTTAGATGTCTTATCATAGGTAGTTAAACCTGGCATGCCATCATGCACCAACGTTCTCCAGTGTCCTAAGGAAGGGGGTGCGACTGTCAAATGGCCAGGTGGCTATTAGTGAGCCTTGGGCTACAAGAAGAACGGTCAAACGGGCAGACAAGCGGCAGGCGGAATTTAACCTTGGAAAATGTGTGGTGGTACATTTTGGAAGGAGTAATTTGACAAGGAATGAGTGATAGGACACGAGGAAGTTCTGTGGGACAAAAGGACCTTGGCATGTATGTCCACAACCTCTGAAGGCAGAAGGGCATGTTGACAGAGTGGTGAAAAAGGCATATGGAACACTCATCTTTATCAATCGGGGCGTAGATTACAGAAGCAGTATGGAGTTGTTTTGAACTTTGGTGAGGCCACAGCTGGAGTACTGTGAGCAATTCTGGTCACCACATTATAGGAAGGACATGATTGCATGGAGAGGGTGCAGAGGAGATTCACCAGGAT
This sequence comes from Sphyrna mokarran, assembly GCA_024679065.1. Taxonomy (NCBI): domain Eukaryota; kingdom Metazoa; phylum Chordata; class Chondrichthyes; order Carcharhiniformes; family Carcharhinidae; genus Sphyrna; species Sphyrna mokarran. The sequence goes on along the minus strand of JAGIQG010000039.1, from coordinate 5,316,176 downwards.
GCTGCCTGGGATGGAACATTTACGTTATGAAGTGAGGTTGGATAGGCTTGTGTTGTTTTCGTTGGCACAGAGAAGACTGAGAGGGGGGACCTGACTGAGGTGTTCAATATTATGAGGGGCACGGACAGGGTGAATAGGAAGCAGCTGTTCCCCTTAGTTGAAGGGTCGGTAATATGAGGACACAAGTTAAAAGTGAGGGGCAAGAGGCTTAGGGGGGATGTGAGGAAAAAGCTTTTTACCCAGAGGGTGGTGAGAGTCTGGAATGTGCTGCCTGGGAGGGTAGTTGAGGCGAGATGTCTCACATCCTTTAAAAAGTATCTGAATAAGCACTTGGCACATCATAACATTCAGGGCTATGGGTCAACTTATCAAATTCTATCAGGGCTAGACAGGGTAGATGCAGGGAGGATGGTCCCGATGGTAAAGGGATTCCAGAACCAGGGGGTCAGTCTGAGGATTTGAGGTAGACCAGTTAGGCTGGAGGTGAGGAGACATTTCTACACCCGGTGAGCCTGTGGAATTCATTACTACAAGAAGTAGTTGATGCCAAAACATTGAATATATTCAAGAGGCAGCTGGATATAGCACTTGGGGCAAATGGGGTCAAAGGTTGTGGACAGAAAGCAGGATTAGGTTATTGAGTTGGATAATCAGCCATGATGACAATAAATGGCAGTGCAAGCTGGAAGGGCCAAATGGCCTCCTCCTGCTCCTAAATTCTATGTTTCTATGCCAAGTGCTGGCAGATGGGATTAGATGGGATTTCAAGTGTTTTTAATGGGTTAGTGTGAATTTGATAGGCCGAAGAGCCTCTCCTGCGTTGTGTGATTCTATGATTCTCTCGCAGGAAGAGATGTTGGCCTTTCAGCATGGATACTGCAGCTTTATACCAGGGACACAAGGATCAAATTTCAAGGGCAGATGTCCTTCCCTAAAGGGAATGAACCAGATGAGTTTTTACAATGATCAGTTATAGTGTATGATTACTGTCCTTGAGACTAGCTTTATAATTCCAGATTTATTCACTAAATTCTAATTCCACTGCCTGCCATGATGGGATTTGCACCCATGTCCCCAGAGCCTGGGCTTCTAGATGCATCAATCATCCTGCCAGCACTTCCTGATGAACGTAACTCATGCCCTGGCTATCTGTTTGAGGGACCTTCTGAACCTGGTTGTGAACTGAATAGCTTCAGAGCAAAAGTGGGGCGGGGGGGGGGGGGGGGGGTGAGTGTGTGTAGGGCGAAGCCTACTGGACTGACGCAAACCGGATCTGCCAGCATCCAGAGCACCTCTCATCCCTTGTGACAGGGGCTAGTCTATGACAAATTCAATTTGCATAAGCAAATCCTGAAATCGCTCCGCCTGACCTGCCATTTGGCGTTCCACATAAATCACCTGGCAACACAGCGATGAAACAAATCACCGAGAGGGAGAACAAAAGAAGAAACTGCCCATGGTTCAAGGCATGGCTTGCCCTGGTGAAAATGTGTGAAATCTTGCACTTTGATGGGGAGAACAAAGGAGCTGAACATTATTCAAATGGAGAAAGACTGCAGAAATCTGACAGATCTGGGTGTGGGGGGGGGGGGTCCTTGTGCAGAAATCACAAAAAAGCTAGCCTGTAAGTTCAGCAGGTGGGGGGAAAGAAATGGAAAAGTGGCCTTTATTTCAAAGAAAATGGGGTATCCAAATAAAGAAGCCTTACTAAAACTATAGAAGGCACTAATTTTAGACCACAACTGGAATAGTGTGAACAATTTTGGTCTTTTCATCTGAGAAAAGATTTACTGGGAGTAAAACCTATCTGGTTCCCTTCAGGGAAGGAAATCTGCCATCCTTACCCTGGTCTGGCTGACATGTGTCTCCAGAGCCACAGCAATGTGGCTGATTCTCAACTGTCCTCCAAGAGCAGGGAGGGATTTTCTTATGAGGCGAGGTTGAGAAGGTTTGGGACCTGTGCTCATTGGGAGTTTATAAGAACGAGAGGTGACCTTACTGAGACATATTGGATTCTCAGGGGGTATTTGACAGAATAGATGCTGAGAGGTTGTCTCCCCGCTCCATCTTGTGGGAGAGTCTAGGACAAGAGGGATACAATCTCAGAGTTAGGGGGTCATCCATTGAAGACAGAGATGTGGAGGAATTTTTTCTTTCAGAGGGCAGTGGAATTCTTTACCACATGGAACTCTAGAGGCTGGATCACAAAATACATTCAAATTTGAGGTAAACAAATTTTTAATTCGTAAAGGAATCAAAGGTTATGGGGATAAGGTGAGAAAGTGGAGTTGAGGATTATCATATCAGATCAGTGGTGATCTCATTGAATGGCAGATCAGACTTGATGGGCCGAATGGCCTACTTCCATTCTGAAATCTTATGACTTATGACCCCAACAACAGTGAAGGTATGACTATACAATTCCAAGTCAGGATGGTGTGCAGGTTGGAGGGGAACTTGTAGGTGCTGGTGTTGAGTGTGTGTCTGTTCCCATTGTCCCTCTGGGGGTGGGAGATAGACAGGTTTGGAAGGTGCTGTCAAAGGAGCCTTGAGTTGCTGAAGTGTAACTTGTAGATGGTACATACTGCTACTACTTTCTATCTTTGTACCTTGTACAGGAAATGAATATTTATGGTGATGGATGGGATGCTGGTCAGGCGGAACTGCTTTGTCCTGGATGATATCGAGATTTGTGAGTGTTATAAGAGCTGTACTCATCCAAAAAAAAAATGGGAAGTATTCCATCATACTCCTGACTTGTGCCTTGGTAGATGGTGGACAGGCTTTGCGGGGAGTCAGGAGGTGAGTTACTCTCCGCAGGATTCCCAATGGACAGGCTTTTGCGGGGGAGTCAGCATGTGAGTTACTCTCTGGAATCAGACCTGAAACTGGCCTGCTCTGTCTGTGGATCAATTCCCAGCTCATGACTTACTCTGGTAACTACAGTATTTATCTGGCTGGGTCCTATTCAGTTTCTGGTCAATGGTAATCCCCCCAGGATGTTGATTGTGGGGGATTGCGTGATGATGATGACATTGAGGGAGATGGGTGGATTCTCTTTGTCTGGAGATCATTGCCTGACAATTGCATGGCACAAATTTAACTCTCCACTTTTCAGCCCACACCTGAATGTTGTCCACATCTTGCTGCATTTCGATACACACAGATCAATATCAGAGGAGTTGTGAATGTTAATGACCAGCGTGCAATTATCAGTGAACCTCTGCACCTCTGGCCTTAGGATGGAGGGGAGGATCTCTTGTCAGTGAGCTTTGGGAAGGCACACCTCACCCTCCCCTTACTCTACATCCATTCTACTTTAAGACAATTTGGCTCTGTAGGTAGGACTGTCCTCTCTAACTCAGGCATGAAGAACCTACTCTCGGATTGTGGCACCTTACCTAGGTTGACATTCAAAGGGCGGTGCCAAGTGTCTCCTGCATTGACAAGAGTTGCTGCCTATTGAATGAAGTATGTTCTGGTCGATGTTAAGGAAGTCATGGCATTCTTCCAAAATGTGCAAGGAATTCACTCCATGTTTTGACTGATGTTCCTCCCTCAACCCAATGCCACCACAGTGGGTTATGATGCTTTGATCTGGAATTTTGGCTGAAATTGATGACTGTGTAGGCTGGACAGCGGCAGAAGGGAGGGGTGGAATCAGACCTGTAACTGGCCTGCTCTGTCTGTGGATCGCTGTCACATTACTGGTACTACTAGTAGGAAAATTTAGAACCAGAAAGCACAACTTCCAAGGGAATGATCCTTTAAAACAGAGGAGGAATTCCTTCAACCAGAGAGCGGTGAATCTGTGGAACTCTTTGCCACAGAAGGATGTGGGGATCGGGTTATTAAGGGTCTTTAAGACAGAGACAGATAGATTCTTGATTAATAAGCAGAAAAGGCAGAAGAATGGGGATGAGAGAAAAAAAAATCAGCCAAGTGATTGAATGACAGAGTTTCTCGATGGGCTGAGTGGCCTAATGCTGCTCTATATCTTATGGTCTTATAAGGGAGGGTGAGGGAGCACAGCATATAGCCACAGGAGTCTTGAAAGAGGGCATCAGGCACAGTGACAGGAGAGGTTATCTAACAGAGGCCTATAACCGTCTCTCCCAGGCCCAGAATACATCATATCAGGAAGTCATTCAGCTTGTGGTGAGCAGTTTTGTTGCTTTAACAAACATATTGAAGGAATGTAGTAGACTCATACCCATTCTGATTATAGACTGCCAAAAATAAATACAGGGCCAAACCCAGCAAATTTCTGCTGCATCCAAAAGATATAAGTCTACATCGGTCTCTGCATCATGTTTGGATCCCAAAACGTTGTGCGCTTTCAAGGAGAAATTAGATGTAACTCTTGAAGATAAACGGATATGGAGAGAAGGCAGAATCATAGAATCCCTACAGATTATAATTACCCGTGTCTGAATGTGTGCAGAAGTTGGGTGCAGACAAAGGACTCATGTGAGCCCTTATCGTACATCATAAATCCCTACAGTACAAAAGGAGGCCATTCGGTCTATTGAGACTCCACTAACCAGAATCCCACCCAGGCCCTATTCCTGTAACCCAACATATTTTACCCTGCTAAACCCCTGACACTAGGAGGCAATTTAGCATGGCCAATCCACCTAACCGCATGTCTTTGGGCACTAAGGGCAATTTAGCATGGCCAATCCATCTAACTGAAACATCTTTGGACACTAAGGGGCAATTTAGCATGGCTAATCCACCTAACCTACACATCTTGGACATTAAGGGGCAATTTAGCATGGCCAATCCACCTAACCTGCACATCTTTGGACACTAAGGGGCAATTTAGCATTGCCAATCCATCTAACCTACCTATCTGGAGCACCCGGAGGAAACCCATGGGGAGAACATGCAAACTTCACACAGACAGTGACCCGAGGCCGGAATTGAACCATGTGATGCAGTAGTGCTGACCATCATGCCATTGGGCTGTCTCTTTGCCCTGGGACACCGTGCTGCCATATTATAGTATATTGAATTTGACAATCAGCCATGATCATAATGAGTGGCAGTGCAGGCTCGAAGGGCCAAATGGCCTAACTTGTGGTTCGAGTTTCTAGATTTCTGTGTTTCCCCTTTATGCCTTCCCTCCCCTCATCACTGGCATCAGGCAAGCTCCCCTAAAATACCTTACATTTGTTGCTCATTTGTTTAGTAAAGAACTGAGCTATGCAGATCAGGAGGGCTGTCAATAGTGAATTTAACGCAGGATAAAGCCCCAGGGCGTTGCACAGGAGCATTATAAGGTAGAAAATGGATACTGAGCCAAGCAGGAGGCATGTCATAACAGTGTCAAATGTTCAGTTAAAGACACAGTTTTAAAGAAGAGAGAGAGAGGAAAAAGGGGCGGGGAGATTTAGGGAGGGAATTCCAGAGTTTTGGGGCCTTATACAGCTGAAGGCACGGATGCTAAAGGCGAGCCAAAAGGAAATCAGGGGATGCGCAACAGGCTGCAATAAGACATCTTTTGATTTATTACTGTCACATGTACTGGGATACAGTGAAAAGTATTGTTTCTTGCGTGCTATACAGGAAACAAGAGGGTGCAGAATGCAGTGTTACAGTCACAGCTAGGGGTGTACAGAAAGGTCAATTTAATAAAATGTAAGTCCATTCAAGAGTTTGATGGCAGCAGGGAAGAAGCTGTTCTTGAGTCAGTTGGTAGGTGGCCTCAGACTTTAGTATCTTTTTCCCAATGGAAGAAGATGAAAGAGAGAATGTCCGTGGTGCGCAGGGTGCTTAATTACGTTGGCTGACTTTCCTGAGGCAGCGGGAAGTGTATTCTGGATGGGAGGCTGGTTTGCATGATGGGACCGGGCTATATTCACAACCCTTGTGGGGCAATCGTTTCAAGCTGGAGAAGATGACGGAGTTAAGCAGGGACTAGGCAGGAAAGAGATGGACAGTGGCGTATGGGTATTGTCACTGGATTAGTAATCCAGAGACCCAGGATAATACTCTGGGGAGCCAGGTACGAATCCCATTGCAGCAGAAGATGAAATTTGAATTCAATAAAAATTTTGAATTAATGATGACTATGAAATCATTGTTGCACAAACCTTTAGGGAAGAAAATCTTCACCCAGGAAACAATATCTCCTGAAAATCTCTCCACAGTGGTTCAGCGCCCTTGCAATGCCAGGGCGCGGGTTCAATTCTGCCTTGGGTCACTGCCTGTGCACTTTATGCATGTTCTCCTCATGTCTGTGTGGGTTTCCTCTCGGTGCTCCAGTTTCCTCCCACAGTCCAAAGATGTGCAGGTTAGGCAGAAATCGGCCATGCTCAATTGCCCCTCAGTGTCCAAAGATGTGCGGGTTAGGTAGACTGGTCATGCTAAATCGCTCTTAGTGTCCCCTTAATCTTCTTGCCTCCAAGAACAATCATAGTTTCTTTTCTCAAAGTTTTTGAGGAAACTTTCCAAGGCAGGAGAGGAAGCTGAAAGATTCTGCAAGTAAGTTCCCGTGGGTAGGATGGATATGGTTGAACCTTTTACCTCCAGTGAAGGTGGGAGGGAAATCAGAGTTGAAGACTGTACAGGCATGGTGCACTATTAAGATTTACAGGGCAATTTTTAAAATTCATTTTTGGGATGTGGGCATCGCTGGCTAAGCCTAGCACTTATAGCTCATCCCTAACTGCTCTTCAGAAGGTGGAGGGTAAGCTGCCATCTTGAACCCTCGGCAGTCCCTGAGATGTAGCTGCAGCCACAATGCTGTTCGGGAGGGAGTTCCAGGATATCGGCTCAGTGACAGTGACAGTTCAATATATTTCTAAGTCAGGATGGTGCGTGGTTTTGAGGGCAGCTTGCAGATGGTGGTGTTCCCCATGTGTCTGCTGCCCCCACCCCAACCCTTGTCCTTCTAGGTGGTAGAGGTGGTGGGTTTGGAAGGTGCTGAGGAAGGAACCTTGGCGAGTCACTGCAGTGCATCTTGTAGATGGTTCACACTGCTACTAATGTGCGTCAGTGGTGGAGGGAGTAAACGTCTGTGGATGGGGTGCCGATGAAGTGGAGGCTTTGTCTTGCATGGAACCGTGCTTCTTGACTGCTGTGGGAGCCGCACCCATCCAGGGCAGGTGGACAATATTACACTATACTCCTGGCTGTGCCTTGTAGATGGTGGTCAGGCTTTGGGCGAGTGAGGGGGGCAAATTACGCTCTGCAGGATTCGCAGTCTTTGATCTGCTCTTGTAGCCAACAGTATCCATACGACTGATTCAGTTTCTGGCCAGTGGCAACTCCCAGTCTATTAGAGTGAAGGATTCAGTGTTGGCAATACCATTGAATGCCAAGGAAAGATGGTTGGATTCTCTCTTGATGGAGATGGTCATTTTCTGGCACTTGTGTGGTGGTGGTGTCACTTTGTCCCCTTCCCCTCCCCACAGCAACATCCCTCATTTTATGCCATAAGATTTGGTCACCTTGGTAATGATTGTTGTTTTGGGCATTTGTTAATGCTTCCTACATTCCAAAGTAAGTACACTTGAAGGAGACATTGTTGGCTTTAAACAAAAACTCTGTGACCTCCTGGGGAATTTGATTAGTGCAATGTAAACGTTCTTTCCTTCTGACACTGTGTAAGCTTGAGCTGAAATGGTTGAACCCAAGACGCTCCCTTATTTTAGTAAATCTTTCCGCCAAGAACATTGAGCTCCCGCTGTCTCAGGCATAGTAATATTAATTAAGTGCTGGGAGCATCTTGAGGACAAACAGTGACAAGTTGATGCAGGTTCTCTCCACAACTAGTTTGGTAGCTTCCCCGTCTGGTGTGTAGGTATTACAGATCTAGGGAGGTCTTTGGTTTCAATTCAGACACAGAAAAATCTCAGCAGGTCTGACAGCAGTATTGGAGAGAGAATAGAGCCAAAGGTTCGAGCCTGGATGACCCTTTGCAGTATTTTCTATCTGGTTTCAATTCCCTGTGGTTGTGCTGCACCAGCTCAACACTCTTCTAGAAGAATGTTTGGCCTCTCCTGGGGTGGGGGTGTTCTAGTGGGTGGGGTGAGACAGAAAGCACCCAGTGTTCCTACAACTGATCCATTTTGGAAGGAAGAGACAGTGGTATAATACTCCAGAAGCCTGAGATAATGCTCCCTGCAGGGCAGTTGATGTCATTTACATTCATTCGATTTTTTTTCTTCATATCTGGAATGTAAAGCTAGTCTCAGTAGTGGTGACCATGGGAACTGATTGTAAAAACCGATCATCTGGTTCACTGATGTCCTTTAGGGTGGCACAGTGGCACAATGGTTAGCACTGCTGCCTCAGAGCGCAGGGACCCAGGTTGGGTCTCTGTCTTTGTGGAGTCTGCACGTTCTTCCCATGTCTGCATCGGTTTCCTCCGGGTGCTCTGGTTTCCTCCCACAGTCTGAAAGATGTGTAGATTAGGTGGATTGGCCGTAGTAAATTGCCCCTTAGTGTCAGGGAAGGTTAGCTGGTGTAAATGTGTGGGGTCACGGAGAATAGGGTCTGGGTGGTGGGATTGTGGGTTGGTACAGAGTCAATGGGCTGAATGGCCTCCTTCTATAATGTAAGGATTCTATGAAAAGAGAGATTCATTGTGAAGGCTCAGGGATGGTTGATAAGGTGCCGGGTAGATACTTTGGATTCTACGAAAAGGGATGGAAACCTGTCGTTCTTACCTGGTCTGACCTAAATGTGACTCCAGACCCCACATACATAGCAAATGTGGTTTATTCATAACTGCCCCTCTGAAATGGCTGAACAAATGGCTCAGTTCAACAGCAGTTAGGAATGGGCAACAAATGCTGGGTTTTGCCAGTGAAGCCCATGTCCCATGAAAGAATTTTTAAAAAGTTACAATTTTTGCTTTCTCCTCCTATCAAATCACCAGCACGAATAAGTTTAAGTTCATTTATTAGTGCCACAAGTAGGCTTATATTAACACTGCAATGAAGATACTGCTAAAATCCCGTAGTTGCCACACTCTGCTGTCTGTTATAAAAGTAGAAACGTTTATTTATTAGTCACAAGTAAGGCTTACATTAACACCCGTGATGAAGATACTGCGAAAATCCCCTGGTTGCCACACTCCGGCACCTGTTCAGGTCAATGCACCCTAAACAGCACGCCTTTCAGACTGTGGGAGAAAACTGGAGTATCCAGAGGAAAAGCATGCAGACACGGGGAGAATGTGTAGATTCCACACAGACAGTGACCCAGGCCGGGAATCGAACCTGGGTCCCTGGCGCTATGAGACAGCAGTGCTAACCCACTGTGCCTCTGTGTCGCCCTATTATACATTAACATAGGAACACAGGCTGGAATGTAGGAACAAGAAGAGGCCTTTCAGCCTCTTGATACTGCCCCATCCGCCCCCCCGCATTCAATTAGATCATGGCTGATCTGAACTTAATTCTGTCCATTGCCTTATTTCCATATCCTTGATACACATGCTCAATTAAAACCTGTGAACTCTGGCATTTTCAGCTGATCTCCCGACTTTTCCATAGAGGGAAAGACTTTTAGATTTCCAACATATTTTTGAGTGATGGATATAAAACAGTAAATACTACGAAAGATGAACTTTCCTCGCTTTGAGGCAATAAAGTTGGCAATCTCTGAGATATCAGTGTAATGTTTCTTAATCCTGACCAGCTGCATTCCACAAATGACTTTCATGTTGATCATCTTTGCAGGATTGGTACTTTCTGCCAGCACTGTCCTTGAGACCTTCGGCCTCACTCATGACCAGATAAACAGCTAACTTCATTGATATTCTGCCTGCAGCCATGCCATCAACACCACTGTGAAGATTCCCCTAAGTGACACACTCCCAGCACCTGTCTGGCTACACTCAGGGAGAATTTAGCACAGCCGATGCACCCTAACCTGCAAGTCTTTCGGACAGTTTCCTCCCACAGTTGGAAAGGCGAGCTGGTTAGAACGCATTGGCCATGTTAAATTCTCCCTCAATGTATCCTGAACAGGCACCAGAGTGTATGGTAACTGGGGGATTTTCACAGTAACTTCATTGCAGTGTTAATGTAAGCCTACTTGTCATAGATCATAGAACCCTACAGTGCAAAAAGAGGCCCTTTGGCCCATCGAGTCTGCACTGACCACAATCCCACACAGGTCCTACCCCCATATCCCTACATGTTTTACCCACTAATCCCTGTAACGTATGCATTTCAGGACACTAAGACCTAACCCAGCATCTCTGGACTGTGGAAGGAACCCAGAGGAAACCCATGCAGGCACGAGGAGAACGTGCAAACTTCATACAGACAGTGACCCGAGGCAGGAATCAAACCCAGGTCCCTGGAGCTGTGAAGCAGCAGTGCTAACCCACTGTGCTACCGTGCTGCCCCGGTGACACTAATAACGAATAATTGTGTAACTTTGTGACACTATTGAATAAACTTTAGATTGCAAGCTGATTAACTTGCACGTAATTCCACCTGGCCCTCACCTCTGAACAAGCCTCACGTGTGGAATTCTCAAATATCTCTCCCTAAAATTCAGGCAAATTATAGGTAGCCACTGGTCATGTTCTCCAAGGTTGCTGCTGACAAGGTTGTATGTGGGCTTGGGTAGTGCAGGGATGGAGAGTGATAGTGGTTGAGGACACTGCTGACCATCCAGCTTTCCGCGTCAGATGTAATCAATCCTTCAGTTCCTTGGCTTACTTCTAACTTGGGGATACACAAACAGCATGGAGAAATGGAAAGTGGGAAACCTTGAGAACACTTCGCTTTTAGTTTAGTTAAAGCTTATTACTCACAAGTGAGGCTTACATTAACTCTGCAATAAAATCCCCTAGTTGCCACAACCCGGTGTCTGTTTGGGTCAATGCATCCTAACCAGCGCATCTTCCAGAATGTGGGAGGAAACCCACGCAAACATGGGGGGGAAAACGTGCAGACTCCATACACAGACAGTCACCAAAGCCAGAAATCGAACCCAGGGTCCGCTGACGCTGTGAAGCAGCAGTGCTAACCCACTGCGCCACCGTGCTGCCCACTTAACCTTACTTGTTAGTTGACAGGGACGTGTGTGTTTTGCACTGCCAATGTGATAGGTTATTACGGCCAGCTTTGTTAGCAAGGTTGCAGGGAAGCCAAATCTATCGGTTCTGGACTTGATTGCAGCCAAAAGCTGTGCATGGATGGAATCCAATGGACTGGGTGAGAATGAACTGTTAGATGCCAAAGACTGACTCTCCCCAACGTCAAAGGGATACGTCTAGGTCATGAGTAGGACAAGGGCAGCAGATTAAAGGCTGCAGTAGACTCGTTGCAACTGAGTCTTTTTGCTACATCTTAAATTAAATCCTCTGCCAGCATTTCTATCTTTGCGCACTGCTTCTTTAACTTGGCTGGGTTAGCATTGCTCTCACCCCTGAATTAGCAGGTCGTGGCTTCAAACCCCACTCCCCGGTTCAACCACAGCAACCAGGCTGAAACTTGAGCCCCGTACTCATGGCGTGCGGTACAGTGGAGAGTGCAGTCTTTCAGATTTTTTACAGACGCACCATAGAAAGCATCCTTTCTGGACACAGTTCAGTATGGGCTCCTGCTCTGAAGCAGATGGTAAGAAAGATGTGCAGGTTAGGCTGATTGGCTGTGGTAAATTGACCTTTAGTGTCATGGAGATTAGCAGGGTTAATGTGAGGGGTTGTAGAAATAGAGCCTGGGTAGGATTGTGGTTGATGCAGACTCAATGGGCCGAATGCCTTCTTCTACACTTGCAGGGATTCTATAATTCTATGAAACTACAAAAGGGTCGTGAATGTAGCCCAATCCATCACGCAAAACAATCTCCCATCCATTGGGAGATTGCCTCGGGGAAAAGCAGCCAGCATAATCCAGGACATCAAGCACCCCAGAATTCTCTTTCCGTCAGGAAAAAAATACAAAAGTCTGAGGTCACGCATCAGCTGATTCAAGAACAGCTTCTTCCCTGCTGCCATCAGACCTTTGAATGGACCTACCTCACATTAAGTTGATCTTTCTCTACACCCTAGCTCTGACTGTAACACTACATTCTGCACACTCTCCCTTCCTTCTCCCCTAGGCACTGTATGAGTGGGATACTTTGTATAGCACATACTTTTCACTATATACCAATACATGTGGCAATAATAAATAAATCAAATCAAATCAGATGACATACTTAAACTGAAGCCATACCTGCCCATTATGGTGGGGAAGAAGCATTCATGGAAACCTCTAAGGGCAAGAAATTTGCCTGACCAAAATTTTCCTTGTAATAAATATCACTGAGAAAGAAGTAACTAGTAAAATGATTTGATTTATTATTGTCACATGTATTAATGGACAGTGAAAAGTATTGTTTCTTGTGCACAATACAAAACATATTGTTCATAGAGAAGGAAAGGAGAGGGTGCAGAATGTAGTGTTATAGTTACAGCGAGGGTGTAGAGAAAGATCAACTTAATATTTGATTTGATTTATTATTGTCACGTTATGAAGATACAGTGAAAAGTATTGTTTCTTGTACACTATACAGGCAAAGCATACCATTCATAGAGAAGGAAAGGAGAGGGTGTAGAATGTAGAGTTACAGTCACAGCTAGGGTGTAGAGAAAGATCAGCTTAATATAAGTTAGGGTCGACTCAAAAGTCCGACAGCAGCAGGGAAGAAGCTGTTCTTGAGTTGGTTGGTACGTGACCTCAGACTTTTGTATCTTTTTCCCAATGGAAGAAGGTGGAAAAAAGAATGTCTGGGGTGCGTGGAATGCTTGATTATGCTTTACCCAAGGACGTGGGAAGTGTGGACAGAGTCAATGGTTGTGAGGATGATTTGAGTGATGGATTGGGCTACGTTCACAACATTTGTAGTTCCTTGTGGTCTTGAGCAGAGCAGGAGCCCATACCAGCTGTGATTCGAGCGGAAAGAATGCTTTCTACGGTGCATCTGTAAAAGTTGGTGAGAGTTGTAGTGGACATGCCAAATTTCCTTAGTCTTTTGAGAAAGCAGAGGCACTGACGGGGCTCTCTTAACTATAGTGTTAGCGGGGAGGAACCAGGGCAGTTTGTTGGTGATCTGGATGCCTAGAAGCTTTCTACTTTGTCCCCATTGGTGTAGACTGAGGCATGTCCTGTCATTATACTCATCTCATTACAGGGTTGTGACATTATCCTATGTGTTTTCCTGCAAAACAACAATTGCCAATTTAAAAAAAAGTGATTATATTTGCAATTGTTAAATTTTGTTTCTGCATGCAAGTGTTGTCTAACTCCAGGTTGCATAATGTTTGGTCACACTCTATATCAATTTTCAAGCAGCCATATTTGGAATGGAATTTCTACTAACAGTTACCAGTAACTTGGCATTACTGACTTCCTTAAGGATCCTTTAAGGATTCTTTCGTCCAATTTTTTTTTTAATTACTTAGTGGGATGTGGCCATTGCTGGCCAGGCCCAGTATTTACCTTCCCTCCCTAACTGCCCCTTGAGAAGGTGGTGGTGAGATGCCTTCTGAACCCGCTGCAGTCCCCGTGTGTGGTGTAGGTACACCCACAGTGCTGTTAGGGAGGGAGTTCCACGATTGTGATCGGACATCAGTTAGTCCCCATGTGTGGTGTAGGTACACCTACAGTGCTATTAGGGAGGGAGTTCTAGGATTGTGATTGGACATCAGTCAGTCTCCGTGTGTGGTGTAGGTACACCCACAGTGCTGTTAGGGAGGGAGTTCCAGGAGTATGACCCCAGCCACAGTGAAGGAACAGCCGATATATTTCCGAGTCAGGATGGTGAGTGACTCAGAAAGAGAAGTTGCAGGTAATTGGTGTTCCCCATGTGTCTGCTGCCCCCACCACCTTGTCCTTCCAGGTGGTAGAGGTGGCGGGTTTGGAAGATGCTGTCGAAGGAGCCTTGGGGAGTCCAGCAGTGCATCTTGTAGATGGTACACACTGTGCATCAGTGATGGAGGGAGTGAACGTTTAAGGTAATAGATTGGGTGCCAATCAGATGGGCTGCTTTGTCCTGGAGGCAACAACTGTTGCCATCTATAGCAACCACTTTGTGTGCACCAAGACCCCATGCAAAATAATCGGTTTATATGTTGGGGTTCTTTGGTAGTGTTGACTTAAGGTGGAATGCTGGCTGTGACAGTGTGAGAGTTCACTCTGTTCTTCGAACAGTGCCAAGCTGTCTTCAATGTCCACTTGAATAAGCCCCGGTTTAACATTTCAGCCAGGAGATAATATGTGAAATCTCCAATTTAAGTCCCCGTCCGTTCATGACTATCAAAGTAATCCACTCTCCTGTCCTGATTACAGACTTACTGTTTGTACATCTCTTTAAGATATTAACTAGATTGGAATTTGCCTGATTCCTCCCCATAGCTCCTTAACTCTCCAGGGGCTAGCCAGTTTTCAACACTATGTATACTAAAAGCCCAGTGGGGCCTGTGCTGCTGAATGCAAGCGCATGCAGGACGCCATCCAGTTAAAGTCTCTCTCTTCACTGCTTTCTGATATCTTACTCAAGCGTCATTTTACTTATCCTTTGCAGACATTTCAGTTGTAGATGTGCCGAGTTTGGTGGCGTTTAAGAGGTTAGTAGATAAGTTTATGGACGAAAAGGGAATGGTTTAGGTTGGAGGGTCATTGCTTTTTCCTAATTGGTCGGTGCAACATCGAAGGCCGAAGGGCCTGTTCTGCGCTGTAATGTTCTATGTTCTATTTGTCCACCTCACGTTCCTTGCAATTTTATTACTGGTCCCATTTAAGGTAAATCTTTCCAACTCTGCCCTGCCCTGATTTTAGCTCTTATTTTATCTCTCTCGGGCTTTGCTTAATTGGCTACTCATGATCTCAGGGGATCCAAAAATGCTTTGAGAGTCACTGATAGGCATGTATGGACCAGGACTGGACAGTGCCCACCTGCACAGAAAACCAGGCTAAAAAATTTATTTAATGGTGTCACAAGTAGGCTCATGTTAACACTGCAATGAAATTACTATGAAAATCCTCCAGTTGCCACACTCCAGCGCCTGTTTAGGTTATATTGAAGGAGAATTTAGCTCCTAACTAGCACATCTTTTAGACTGTGGGAGGAAACCACAGCATCTGGAGGAAACCCACGCAAACACAGGGAGAATGTGCAGACTCCACACAGATCGTGATCCGTGCCTGGAATCGAACCCGTGTCCCTGATGCTGTGAGGGACTTTGTCACTGTGCCACACCTATACTTTGACCATGTGTTTTTTGATTTTTGACTTATTATTGGCACATGTATCAGGATACAGTGAAAAGTATTGTTTCTTGTGTGCTATACAGACAAAGCATACCGTTCAAAGAGAATGAAAGGACAGGGTGCCGAATGTTGTGTTACACTCATGGGTAGAGTGTAGAGAAAGATCAATTTAATGCGAGGTAGGTCCATTCAAAAGTCTGATGGCAGCAGGGAAGAAGCTGTTCTTAAGTCGGTCGGTACGTGACCTCAGACTTTTGTATCTTTTTCCCGACGGAAGAAAAAGAATGTCTAGGGTGTGTGGGGTCCTTGATTCCGCTGGCTGCTTTTCCCTTTAAGAAGTCTCACTCTAGGTTACAGTCCAACCAGTTGTTGTGAGACTTCTTATTGTGTTTAGCCCAGTTCGATGCTGGCATCTCTACATCATGCTTTTCCCCGAGGCTGCAGCAAATGTAGGCAGTCAGTGAATGGGCGGTTGCTTTGCGTGTTGGACTGGGCTAGGTTCACACAACGCTCTGCCCTAGTTGACACAGGTAACCAGGGAGTACTATGCCAATCTGTCCTGGTAGACAAGGAAAAACTAGGCTGCATTGTGTCCGTGTCCTGATAGACATGGCAAGACTGAGGCTGTGCTGTGCCCCTCAGGGTCTGATCTGGTAATCTGTTAGTGTTTTCTCGCAGCGTTGGAGAGGTGGGTTTGTCAGGGCACATGACTGCTCTGACACATCCCTGATGCAAGCTCTCTCAGTCCTGCAGCACGGAACCAGTCTCCACCCCTAAAGGACACACCCGATCATGTACAAGAGCCCAACCCTGTAACAGTAGAGCCTTATTATCGAGTATTGAGAGGCTGGAGCTACACTGAGAGTGCTGCTTTCTCAATAACGGGCTATACCACACAAGCATTGGGTGTCCCGGTACCATGAGACGGCGGGGGCTTTAGCGTACAAATCGCTGCCACCAGGTAATTCGAATAGAGAGATCCGTAAGAGATGCGTGCAAATTTGCTGGAGGGAAAAAAGTACTTCGCTTAAGAACTGTGATTTGCTAAAAAGGTGGGAGAAAAGGATTCAGCGACTGATTTTGCGAGTTGCAAAGTTGTCAAAAAGTTTGGGAATTTTTTTTGCAAAAAAGAAAAATAAGTTACTTCCAGCTGTTGGCGGCTGTTCTGGACAAGCGTCCAGTCTGATCGTGGGCGTAAATCTTTTTAAGCTGCCTAGATGCGTGGAGAAAAGAAAATGAATTGAACTCCGCCTCAGGAAAGTTTGCAAAACCACTGCAGTTAGGGAGGTAAAAAGAGAGAGATACGCAAAAGAATCTGAACATCTACATTTCTAGCTGGGTGTTAGAACTTTCTGTTTTAAAATTTAATTTGTGGCAGCACGCAGGAGGGAGGTTTAATTTGGAGACTTTCACCATCAGGAAACGTAATGGGACGTGTTGCATTGGCAAAGAAGGGAAAAGGGGGTTGGGATGTTTTGAGGGGGTTTCTTTTAAAAGAAAAATGAAAGATTTGGGCATGGTGTTTGACATGGGTGTGTGTGGAAAAGGAGGAAAGAAAAACGCCTCTCCTACCGCTCTCCCACCCCCACCCCCCAAAGTCTCTAGGCATTGAGCCAGGGGTCTGAAGCTTGGAATTCTTGGCTCTGGTTGGAAAGACACAGTAACTTAAATGAAACTTTTTTTTGCTGTGTGAGAGACAGAGAGAGAAGAGGGCGAGAGGGAAAGACGAGGGGAGCTCAGGGAAGGAGAGAGAAAAAATGCAACCACGCCAGAACTTGACATAATTTGAAGTAACGAGATAGAGAGAGTGAGAGCACGCCAGAACTTCACATAAATTGAAGGGACGGAGTTACAGAGAGAGGGAGAACAGAGTGACTTTAAATCTGTGCGAGAAAGCAGGAGGGTAAAGAAAATCCTGGAGTGGGTGTGGCGAGGCTATTTGAAGATTAAACAAATGGCACTCCTACAACTCCGCGAGATATCGAGGGATTGTTTTTGTATCAAATCGTCCCAAGTTGCAAATTACTATTTGAAGGTTGCAGGAGGGGCGTTTAAATCCTGAAGCGCCTTCCAGCCTGAAAATGTACCTTCAAACTCTTGGCTAAACTACTTTTTCTCTCTCTTGAGAGAGAGATTAAAAATAAAGTTTAAAAAAAGTTTTAAAAAATCTCCTTGTCATTGGCGTTTGACTCGAATACAGGTTGGCAGAATTATTTAAGTGTGTGTGGGGTGGGGTGGGGGGAAACGTTGGAAATACTCAGCAAGTCAGACGAGTATTTTCCAGCAATTTTTTTTACTGTTTTTAACTTCAGATTTCCCAGGTCCCCTCCAATGTTTGTTTTTGTAATGGGGACCACTTTTGGGGGAAGCGTTTACTTTGTAGCATGTTTGGTTGGCTTGTTGCTTTTCTGGCTTAATACCACCTCTTCCCTCCCACCTCAGGACAGAAAGAACATGGGGTTAATGTCAAGGAGAAAAAAATTATGTCGGTGCCTCTGATTGTTTAAGCAGACAAAAAGAAAAGTTAAACGATATCCCCCCCTAAACAGTGTTTTGCACAGACGTGCTAGTCGGCGGAAGGAACCAAGTTCCCTGAACGTGTTAAGGGTGTGTCACGCTGCATGTGCGCTGGAAATTTTTTTTGGGGAGTTGTGCAAATGTAAGTGTGCAAGAATTGTATAACCGCCTGTTTTTTTTTCGACTGCAGAAAGGGGTGTATCCCATCCGATCGGGATACGATTTGATTTTTTTTTATAAAGAAAAGCTATATTGCAAAATTTTCGGAGCCAGTTGCCTGTCTAGTGATTAATATATAAGGTTTTATTTTGGAAGGTGAGGGGCAAGAGAATTGATGCATTGCAGTGACGTGTATTGGCAGTCACTGCTTTTTGAGGGAGTGAAATCCCGCTCTTTGGAAAGCTTGTGTTCAAATTTGACCCACCCCATCCTCTTCACAGAGGTGGAGTGGCTTGCAGGGGAGGGGGGAGGGTATGTGGGGTGGAGAGAGAAAGCAGGGGGGAACCCAGTCTCTTCTTCTACCCAACACGTTACCTCCTGGCAACCCTGCAAGCACTGAGGGTGATGCCAGCTGGTTCGCACTTGTAGGCTGGGCGCTACCTTTGATGTTTTCTTTGCATCTGGAATAGGAGCCAGCAAAAGAAAGAAGATGGCTGATTTTTATTTAAAGCACCAAAGCTCCGCCCCCCACCTGCCTCATGATCCGTCTCCATACGGACAAGGTTCAGAAAGTCTATCCCACCTCGGTTGTCCAAACCTTGGTGAGAGTTTTGGTTGAGGCTAGCGGTTCGGTTGTGAGCCACTGGGCTGTGGAAACGTCCAGTTGATTATTTTGTGTGCTTAAGAGGGATGTGGAGGGGTGTTTGGAGTTTCAAAGTCACGTTTGCAATAGTTCCCCTCCCCATGCAGTGGTGAGCTGTACACGACAGCGTGCTGTTCAGTTACACAACTCCACCCTGGTCTGGAACCAGTTAGCTGCTGTACGGCTGGGAATGCAGCAGTAGGAGGCATCACAGGTTTATCATGACCCCATGGGCTAGGTTGGCAGAGTTGGGGATGGAGAGTGTTAGATGTCATATCTTTAACACCTCCCCAGCCTCCATACCTAAAAGACACCATCCAGAGTTCTCTGCTGCCAGTGTTGAGGTCTTAGAGACAGGATTAGGCGCGGCTGTGATGTCTCACCTAGCTGAATAGTTGCACAACTGTTCAGACTCTGTTGCATGAAGGAGTGGCCTCTTGGGTGAGATGACTTCGGGGGGAAAGGTAGCAGTTACTAGCAGAGGCTGAGTCCCAGTGAACCCACACTCTCCGGAAGAGGGAAAGAGTAATGAGGGGAGATGGGTGGGGTGGGGTGAGAGAGTAACAAGAAGAAAAACTGTCTACAGATGTACAGGTCCTGAAATTGCTCAGAGACTATCGGTCAAAGCCAGCCCTCGATAGAGTTGGGGGGACGAGGGCAGAGAGAATGGTTATCACTTTGTGGAGAGAAAGTTACATGTCTCGCTGGCACAGGAAGGAAACACAGTGATATTTCTGCAGTGTGGTTAGCTGGTCTTTTTCGTGCAGTAGTTTTCACTGGGGAAGGTTGCTGTCAAATTGGAGGATGAGCCAGCAAACGGGACAACTTTAACTGACATGGGTAGCTGTCCCCCCTCACCATGGGGTTGGGGGAGATTCCAGCAGATTCTGTTTGGGGAGGGGGTCCTGTTGTACTTCGTTCTGATCTCCAGCTACTTAAGGTGTGAACTCTCACTGACAGGCCAGGGGACTGCATTAGTCGGCTACACAACCCATTGGGCTGGGCTGTGGTAACTGGATCCTTGCCCTTTCATCAGGATTTCCATGAATATTACCAACCAGCAGCCTGACTCAGGGTTAGAGTGCAGTTCAATGATCATCCAGTAGTTTGCAATACACTGTCTGAGAGTGGGTGGAGGCTTCAAGAAAGGAATTAGACAGTTATCCAAAAAGAATGGGGGGGGGGGGGGGGGGGAAGAACAGTAGTCTGTGAATTGCTCATTCAGAAAGCTGGTGCAATATAATGGACTGATTGGCCTCCTGAACTGTAACACTTCAGTGATTCATTCGCTCATCCCACTCCGCCCCATGACCAGACTTAGGTGACACAGTAGGTTAGCACTGCTGCCTCAAAACCCAGGAACCCAGGTTGGATTGCCGGTTTGGGTCACTGTATGTGCGGAGTCTGCACATTCTCTGCGTGTCTGTGTGGGTTTCAAAGAACAAAACAGCACGGGAAACAGGCCCTTCGGCCCATCGTCCGTCAGGTGCTCCGGTTTCCTCCCACAGTCCAAAGGACATGCTGGTTAAGTGCGTTGGCTATGCTAAATTCTACATCAGTGTACCTGAACAGGCAATGGAGTATGCCGACTAGGGGATTTTCATTTCAGTGTTAATGTAATCCTATTTGTGACATGAATAAATAAACTTTATGAACTTTGGCATGCCAAATCACATTTACACTTTTTAGCCAGTATCTTTCTGATCAAATACACAGACATCAAAATGTAACCCTGAACCAGCAGCCATGCTCTACAGTATTAATATCTGAGATTTTGATATTTGCAGTCCCTGGGCTCAAGCTTGATCTGTTCCAGGAATTTTTGAGAAATGTTTTTGTGGTTTAGGTTTCTGGCCTCATGCTTTGTTTCTGTGCAGTTTTAAATGTACAATGGGATGAGGGCCCACTTCTTCGTCCTCAGAGAGCAATGTCGAGGGCGCAAGATTATTAACTTGTCGGCGAGAGCTGACAACGAAAGTTAATTCGGAACAGGCAGACATGGAGCAACACAGACACACACTCGTACGTACCAAGAGACTTCTGAGACACAGGCACTGAAGAATGTAGCAAGACAGAGTTCACAGAATACTACAGTGCAAAAGAGGCCCTTTAGCCCATCGAGTCTGCACTGGCGCATGAAATGCCCTGACCTGCTCACCTAAACCCACTTGCCAGCACTTGGCATCACAGCCTTGAATGTTAAGACGTGCCAAATACTCACCCAGGTACTTTTTAAAGAATGTGAGGTATCTCACCTCCACCACTAACCACCCACCCCCCCCTCCCACCCTGCACCAAGATAGCTAATTCCAAACTGTCACCACCCTCTGGGTAAAAATATTTTTTCCTCAAATACCCCTCTAAACCTCACTTTTAACTTGTGTCCCTTCGTAAGTGACCCTTCAGCTAAGGGTTACGGCTGCTTCCTATTCACTCTGTCCAAGTCCCTCATAATCTTGAACAGCTCGATTAGGTTGCCACTCAGTGTTCTCCGCTCCAATGAAAACAACCCAAGCCTACCCAATGTCTCCTCATAATGCTCCATCTCAGGCAGCGTCCTGGGGAACCTCCTCTGCACCCCCTCCAGTGCAATCACGCCCTTCCCATAATATGGCAACCAGAAATGCAGTAAGAAGTCTGACAACACCAGTTTTAAATCCAAGCAATTTATTTGATAGTAAACTCACAAGCTTTCAACTCTATGGCCTTCGTCAGGCAAATGAGGTATTCTGGTCTCCAATAGCAACTCCATAGAGCCAAAAGCTTGCGCGTTAACTATCAAATAAATCGGTTGGATTTAAAACTGTGTTTTACCCCAGTCCAACGCCGGCATCTCTACATCATAACCAGAAATGCACACAGTACTCCAGCTGTGACTTCACCGAAGTTCTGTACAACTGTATCAGTAACTCCAGACTTACTGAGAAACACAGGCACTGAGACATGAAAACATTGAATTAGGAGCAGGAGTAGGCCACTTGACTCTTCCAGCCTGCTCCATGCCATTCACTAAGCTCGTGGCTGATGTGATTGTAACTTCAACACAACAATCCTGCCCAACAACCCCCTACCACTCCTGTTAATCAAGAATAAAATCCATGCAGTGCACAAAGAGGTCATTTGGCCTATCAAGTCTGCCCCGACTTTCCAAAAGGGCTTCCCACATCGGCTCTTCCCACCTGCTGTATCTCCATAACCTTTACCATGGCTAATCCACCAAACCTGTAAATCTTTGATGACCAAGGGGCAATTTAGCATGGCCAATCCACCTAACCCACACATCTTTGGACAGTAAGGGGCAACCTTAGCATGGCTAAACCACCTAACCTACACATCTTTGGACACTAAGGGGCAATTTAGCATGGTCAGTACACCTAACCTGCACAGCTGTAGACTTTGGAAGGATACTGGGGCACCTGGAGGAAACCCACACCAACACAGGGAGGACGTTTGAACACCAGTCACCTAAAGTCGAGAGGAACCCAGGTCTTTGGCACTGTGTGGCAGCAATGTTAACTATTGTGCCATCCACATGGCAGTGTAATCTGTAACTGTGCCAGTATGGAGAGGAAGAGACTTCCAGAGACTCATGACCCACTAAAAAAACATACACAGAACTAAATAATACAAAGACAGGTGTTGAGGAAAATGAAAAGACAAAAGGGAGAATTCTTCAAAATAGCGGGTGGATGCTGTGAATCTGGCGTGAACCAAGATATCTGAAACCCTGTGGGTTGCAGTTCTCCTGATGGTGGGCTAAAGACTAGTCATTCTTCCCCGGTAGAGGTGACGCAACATTTGCATTCATTTGCATCTTGCTTATTAAAGTAGCATCCCATCAGGTCTTTCAATCTTGCATCATGCCAGCATGAAATGAGGTCAGTGCCAAACTCAATTACTAATGAGTGGTGTATGCAAGATAGTCCACAGTTCACCAGCGAATTCAGGGCCAGTGCAACAAAACCTTTCTGCCTTAATGCTGCACTGCTCCTGATGTAGCGTTCACCACTCTGCTGGAACTGGTTCCTGTCAAGTTGGTCTTCATGGGTAGTACCATGCTGCTCAACCCATGGATCCTCCTGTCTCACAACATCGGATTAGTATTATGTCCGGGGTTGGGCAGTACGGGGGTTTCCTTGCTGCGGTATCACATAGCAGTTTTTAATTGGACAGGACTGTGTTGTGGGACTCATGTTGCCAAAGTAACAAAGGTCTGAAGTTTGAACAGACAGGAGGCTGAGTGGGAGGTGGATGTGGCTGAATGAATACAAGGCAAGCCATTTGGAATGAGGGCTGAATGAATACAAGAGGAACAATTTGGAAGGAGGGCTGTGCTAGAGGCAGGGCGAAAGGGCGAGAACACAATGGCAAGCCAAGGGGCAAGGAGGTAGAATCAGAAGAAGACCAGTGGAAGCTGGAGCCCAACAGCGCTGCGTGAAAAGTTCGCAAACAAAAGAGTCAAAGGGATACTAGATTGTTTACTGGAAGTGGGTGAATGAAGACTTCAGATGCAGTGGTAGGGGTCCAAATGAGGCACGAACCCTTTGCAGATGATGGGCTCGTGGGTGGGTGGTTGAATTGAGGAATAAACTTCTTTTTGAGGTTGCTAACCTTTTCCCTGTGGGCTGCTGACATTCTGCACAGTCTGGTGAAGACAGCTGAGCTGGAGCAAGTGATAAGAGTATGCTGGACTGGTGTTTCAATAGGGTGCCATGTCCTCCAAACCCGTCAGCTGCTGGCCAGCAAGGAGAGTCTGAGGGGAACTTGCCTGTATATAATCAATGAGCCTCCAAGCAATGAAAATGGCGCAGGGTCCCGCTATTCTGATCGGCGGGTCCGACTCTGCCACAGTCACCCACCACTGCCTTTACTCTCCAAATGGGAAAATTCCACTCACAATTACTCAGAAACAGATGCTGAGTTGCGAAAGATAACTGAGATTAGACCCAGACTTTGAAAGATGCAGAGCATCGCAGTTAGAGTGACATGCAAACCCTGAACTTGAGACACACTGAGAATACTGATACAGATATGGCTACAAAGGGACAGGGTGGAGGATCTTACCAAAGGAAGGTCTAAGTACTGAATGAGTATGAAAACTGGAGAAAATCGTGCTTGCTTTTTGGGCAAATGTGATTCCTGCGTAGAGAGAGTAGGCGGAGCCTACTCACATCAGGAAGTCAACTGAAGACAGCTAGGGGCGCCATTATGCATGAATCCTGATCTCACTGTCACAATGTGCGAGTGCGGTGGGAAATCTGTCACCCACACCCCCTACCCCGCTCCTGACTTTGCACCGCTAAATTTTGGCCCCAATTCCTCCCCCAACCCCACCCTCCAGGCAATAAGACATTGAAAGGACACAGGGCAAAATCGGGACTGTGACCAATGAGATGTGCACATGGAGAAATTACATGTACTGTATAAGGACGCAGTTTAAACCCTCAAGGGGAAGTTGGGAATAACGAGGCTGAATTGTTGAGCCTGTGATAATTTCATGGACCAAAGAGGCAACATAAAAAAAATCTATGTTTGTGGTCAATGCCTTTACTAACAACTTTAGCTAAGAATCTACAAGCTGGATAGTCGAATGACAACATAACCCAGCCACCTTGCTTGTGAAAAATGTTCGAGAAAAATGTGAAGCTGTCAAAAAAAAGGCCACAGGAAGTATGTATTCCTTGTAAAGAGATCGGAGTACTGAGACAGTGTATTTTGCTGACAAGGGGGATAGATTTGTTTTCTGGGCAGTATTATAATCTTGGACCCTTGGTCAAGTGGATATTAAAAAGTCATGTGGCATTTTCTAAAGAAGAGGTCACCATTCATCCCTCATATACTATTGGAAGCCTTTTAGTTGTCCCAATATCTCCTCTGTTTGTCCGTTGTCAGTTTTTGAATGTTCTCTTCTACAGCGCCTTGGGACATTTTCCCACATTGCAGACAAGTTCTTATTGTTGTCAGTGTTGTTTTGTGTAAAATAACTTTTCAGAGTTAATCTCCTTTGAGACACCTCTTGAGATCTGGGACGAGGTGCTGCAAAGACGCAAAGAGCTGTCTTCAAAGGAATGTACTGGGTTCAGTGAGAAGATCCATTAACAAGGAGATTTGGGAACGTAACAACATTTGTATAGACATGGGGTGGGAAGTGAGTTAAAAAACAAACAGAAAACTCAGATTCCCCATTGTCTTATTTTAGAATCTAAGCAACTACCCAAAGCAATTGATGAAAAAAAGTTACAATTTGTTTTTGAGTGACATTGCGTGAGAATATTTTGGAGCCTTGACTGTGGGAAATGATTTGTAAATATTTACTGCCAGTTTCTGGTGAAGAGACTTCTGTAGAACCTTGCCTCTGGGGTTTGTTAAACTGCAGAGGTGGTACTGGAGGGGGTAATGTTTTCAGATATTCTTATTGTTTAGCCACTTTGAATGCAAAGTCGTGTAAAATTTCCCTTTAGTGTTTTAACCCGTTAGCGACTTCTCTTGAAATAGCAAACAGGAATTTTATAGGACCTAAGCCTTGAGGTTTTGTGTGACTTTTTTTCTGTATTGTGGTAGCTTCTCAATTTTTTAAGGAGGGAGATGAGACAGACTTGAACTTCTCACAAAATGGAAACTGAATGCATATAGGTCTAAAATGGGAGAATTCTGATTTAAATGGGTTTAGAGCCAGCTGTGGTTACAGCATTTTCGTCAACAATGACAAAATGGTGGTGCTTTCAAGATGTGGAAGCCATTTTGCATTGGTCCATTCTCTCATGACCTCTCAAGCTGGGGCACAGGGATGCCTCTTGTCTGCAGCCCAAGTTGCTCTCCTCACCACAGCAGCAGCACTGCTCTGTAGGGCTTCTATGAGTTTATGATTACAGACTGCACCATTTCAGTCATGTAGTGAAAGGACTTCAGATAGCATACTGGGCTGTAAACAAGGTCAAAAGAGCTGTCCCTTGGGATGGACAGCAGTTGTGAAACTCGATGCTGTTGGTGGAGTTCTTTCAACAGCATTCTCAAGCTGCCAATGTCTGGATTACTTTGGCATCGTGAAGCACAAAATACTTTTATGATAAAATCAGAAAGTGCTGCAAATACTCAGCAGGTCTGGCAGCATCTGTGGAGAGAGAAACAGAGTCAACTTGTCGAGCTGAACATTATTCTTCTTCGGTTCTTCATTTTCAATTCGAGGCATTAACTCTGTTTCTCTCTCCACAGATGAGACTGCACTGAGTCTTTCCAGCACTTTCTGTTATTCCAGAATCTGCAGCATTTTTGCTTTTACCAAATGCTTTTGTTTTGTTACAGTCGTTACGAGATTCTTGCACATATTCGGTGCATCTCCCGTAGACACTGTGTAGTTCTTATTGAAGTAGCTCTCTCTGATACTACTGCTGTGAGTTCTAATTGCTGTCAACTTTACTCCTGAAATTTTTCTCCTGACTTACCTCTTCTGATGAAGCTGGTGGAACCCATCCTCTAAGTGCAGCTACTCTCCAGTATTTATATCATCATTAATTTGTGATCGCTAATAATGAGTGTTCCTGGCTATTCAAACACAGATAGCATCACACTGTCACCCAGTTTCTTCCACACAATTTCTTGTAGGGGGTCCACTGTGTAGCATTCAGAAATGAGAAGCGTGAGCTGATAATTTTACCTCTGGCCTAATCTTAACATCAAAACCACTCCACTGCAGAACGCACCGCCCACCCAACATAACCTGGAGTGAGGGGCTCCCGATTTTTCTGGTCTGATGGCTCTTCAGGACAAGCTCCTGGGTACTCTCTTTGTTTGTGATGTCCTCCATAGCCCAATAGGCATTCACTATCTACCAAATAATGGGTACTTAGGGTAAGGTGGTGGGTGTCCTTAGGGAACTGAACCCCACTGAAGGCATAATTTTCAGGAGAGGAATGGGGAGAGAGAGAAGCTCTCTGAACTGCTGGGATTGGACTGTGGCAATGGGGACAAGGTAGTTGGGGAAGAGAGTGCCAAGAATGGTCTGTCAAAATAATAATATAGTCAGAAAGAGGTACTTAAAATGCTGCTTGAGCTTGGTAGGTTTTTAGCTGTTGGCTGTTTATGTCAAAATAATGTTCCTGCCATGATGTGTTGTTGGACGGTCATTTCATTTACTATGGAAAAACAGAGATCGTTACATTCTGTTTCTCAGAAATACTTGACCCCACAGGTCTAGGCTGGCATTGGGAGGGTACCGCGTTGTTGGGAGGTGTTGCCTTTCGCACATAGCCTGTGACCAAGGCTCCATCTATCTGCCAGATCGGGTGGATGTTGAAGGGTCCCACGGTGCTTGTCACAAGGACAGCAGGGAAGTTGTTCTGCTTCTCCAGCCAACATTCCTCTCTTTCACAAACACCACTGAAAACAGATGAACTGGCCATTCATTTTATGTTGGACTGTTGGTGCCGTTCACAAAATGGCTGCAGTGGTCTGCCTGCATAGCAGTGGTGACTGTTTTACAGAAGGAATCCATGTGCTAAACGCTAATGTGTTTCTGAAGTAGACAGGGTGCAGTGTACATGTGATTACAGTTGTGTAAAAGCTAGGTAAAGAGATTATAAGGTACAGCCTTATAGTAGCAGGAGAAGGTTGAGTGTAATTTTGTAAAAAATCTTAATTCATTAATCACATAATTTTTATAATGTATAATCTTTCTAAAAATAATTTAAACAATTGAGGCCACTGACTAAGCGCTGGCAGACTGGTAGTACTGCAAAGTATTTACAGCACACAGAGAGAGAAGGCATTCGGCCCAACCATTCCCTGCTAGTGTGTTTGTGCTCCACACATACAAACAGCATACACTGTCAGATGTTTTTTCACACACCACTACACAGAATTTATATTTGGTTAGCACTGCTGCTTCACAGCGCCAGGGGCCCAGGTTCGATTCCCGGCTTGGATCATTGTCTGTGTGGAATGCGTATGTTCTCCCTGTATCTGCATGGGTTTCCACTGGGTGCTCCAATTTCCTCCCACAGTCCGAAAGATGTGCAGGTTAGAGTGCATTGGCAGAGCTAAGTTCTCCCTCAGTGTACCCAAACAGGCGCCAGAGTGTGGAGACTAAGGGATTTTTCACAGTAACTTCATTGCAGTGTGAATGTGAAAGCCTTACTTGTGATTAATAAATAAACTTTAAGTTTTGTGATTTCAAATATTGTCTCTAGGATCCCCTGTAAGCACTGGCAAACAACAAATAGTTCTGTACAGGGAAGCCCCTGCAAATACTGCCGGTTTCTAAGGATCACCGCTTCCTCACTTTCCCCCCTCGGGGCCCCGCCAAACCACAAAGACACCTTCCCTTGCCGCAAATAATCACCATCGTTCTGTGCAATCCATTCCAACTGTGACAACTTCCTGAGGCATCATTAGAAAGTAACAACCTCTTTTTGGATCCCGTTCGAATATTCATAGCCCGCTTGTATGCTTTGTTACGATGCAGAGTGTTACAGCTACACAGAAAGGTTCAATTCCTGGTATTTCCTTGGGTTAGCTCTGTGAGCCAGCAGGGATGATTGAAGAGGGCCGGCTAATGACGGGTACTGGAACCGAGGATGTTCCCTGCTCCTGAACGCTGTGCGCTGGAAGGTGGATGTAGGGTGAAAAATCACTTGCTGCAATATCCCTCCCATCGGTGACATATAGGTAACAGCTGGTGTCCTCCACCTGAACGGAAATCGAAACATGTTGCTGAAAAAGACACATTCTGTCGAAGCTTTTCGTCTTGCACTCATCAGGACAGATTTGCAAGAATGCAACTTGAAAAGGGAACCTAAAAACAATTTATACTGGATGAAAGGATAATACAGGATGAAAACTTTGACGGCATTTATTTATTTATTTTAGCATTCTCTTCTCAGGCAATACAGGTTGCTGTTGGTATTCTTGCAAATCTATCCTGATGAGTGCAGGACAAAAAGCTTCAACAGCATGTCTGTTTTTTCAGTAATTCTCTCAAGTTCTGTACTACCAAATGACTAGGAATCAGACTCTTCAAGGGAGAAGAGGTGGTGAAATAGGAACAATGGTCAAAATTCTCCTGTATTGTTTGCTGCAGGATGGCAGCAGGTGAGACAGAAACTAGACAGACCATTCAAAAGTCCATTGAACTCAGGTGGGAATTTCTGGTCTTGGGGAGCACGCGGCTGGAGAATTTGCCCAATGTCTCTCCACATGCCACAAAGGACAGCAAAAAAAAGCACTGAAGGAACAGCTGCTGCAGCCATTGTCTCAATAACAGAATCCATCAACGAATGCTATTCCTGGAGTACTGTTAACTCACAAGTATTTTAGATTTGCCTGCCCATGTGACCATGAAGAACTCACAAGTACAAAGCGCAGGAGAATAGGGGGGCAGTCGTGCAATGAAGACATTATATACAGGACGGGTGCTCAATTCAATAGCATTTTAAGTGATTGTCTGAAAAAGGTGAGCGGGAGGGGAGAGGTAATTTTAGCAAAACAGCAGCATTTTCTTTGTGGGCCTTTGTAATCCTGACCTCACGCAGAGATCGCTCTACAGTAACTGGGAGCAGCTCCCCAGCATCAACTTACCTCTTGCCAGCTCACTGGGTGTCGTGGACATTGCTGGCACCCAACTGCATGGTCCCAGGCAAAGCTGAGGAAGCTCCCCACAGATCGGGAAATGAAGTTGCGACTTCCCAGGTCTGGCCAGCTCAGTTGGACGAAGCCGTGGAGAGCAGGCATTTTTTTCACTTAACCCACACCCATTTTCTAATCGAGACAGTGGATAACTTACAGCTGAGGTTTTGCCCAGTGACTGGGAGGTGTCTGAGATCATCCAGAGGTGGAAGCGTTGCTTGCACATTCTCTGCTTGGCTGGGCTGGGGCTTGAGTACTCAGCATCCATCTGGGAGGTTTCCTGAAATCCATCGGGGGCTCTGAAGCATTATTCTGCTGCAGGATGTGGCGAGACCTCAATTAGCAGCTTTTCTAAGTTGATTGAAAAAGCGACAGTGGGCAAATTCCAAACATGCCATTAGGTAGAGAAATCCGGGATTTTGACCTGAGCTCCCATCAATGTACAGTGGTAAATGCCAGGGTAATGTGTGACCTGGAGGCGATAGTGTTCCAACGAAATTCCTGCCCTTTTTATTTTTGTCTATGGTTTTTTTTAAATGTCTCCTGAGAAGTTAACTCTATCTTTGGTATCTGGCATTCTCTATTACCTCTTAAGGATTATATCTTATAGATGTACTTTGGCAATAAAATGTCTGTTCCACCAACATGGGAGGACTAAAACTCAGTTAGAACTCCCTCGAAGTCCTGACATACTCTCCAACCAGAGGTTCAATGGAGAGCCACGAGACTCATTTCTATCCTGCCCCCAGCTCTGGTTGGAACCTGATACTTTGCTGTTGAGTCTCATAAACAGCTTTTCAAGAGACATGCAGGAACGCAGTGCACCATTTAGCTGTTGCTGTTTTGTGTGTTGGCAGAATCTCTGGCCTTTCGTGCTGAGGCAGAGCAAAAGGATAGCTTGCTAAGTCATGAACCGTCTGAATATCTGTTTACAAATACTTGCAAGAGCAGTGTGTTTTCTGTGCTTTCTTAACTCAGCTTCCCATGTCTGACTCCTACTGGCTTTCTTGAACTTCAGGTTTCTCTCTCGCTGTGTTCCAAGGAGGGGCTGGCCACTCGCTTCAGCCTGTCTGTTATGTATGAAGTTACTCAGGGGAGGCAATGGCCGAGCGGTATTATTTCTCTGGACCGTTAATCCAGAAACTCAGCTAATGTTCTGAGGATCCCAATTTGAATTCAGTAAAAAAAATCTGGAATTAAGAACCTACTGATGACCACGAAACCATCGTCAGTTGTCATAGCTGGGTTCATTAATGTCCTTTAGGGAAAGAAATCTGCCCTCCCTACCTGGTCTGGCCTACATGTGACTCCAGATCCACATCAATGTGGCTGACTCTTGACTCAGAGATGGGCAATAAATGCTGGTCAGCCAGTGATACTCCTGTCCCACAAGCGAATAAAATAAAAACCTGTGAATGGTGAAATGGTGGTAGATGTGCATAGGGAGAGAGAGAAAGAGGAGGATGGTTAAAGACGCTGTCCTGATTTCCGCCCCCCACCCCCCAAAAAAAACTCCTCACCTTCCAAGAGTTATAACTTTTGTGTGCAGGAAGACCAGGTAGCTTTTCCTATGCAGTGCTGGTCAAACTTTGGTGCCCTTAGTACTTTTCAAGCCACGATGAGCTTAAAGTGCTTCTTTAACATTCAATTTCATATTCCAGAAGACCACAATTGGAGAGCTAGGGATCAGCTATCTTAGAATCTGAGCCTCGGGCAAAAGAAGGAAAGGTTTCTGCGGCATCTTTTTTGCTCCTAGATGGTCCCTGGGTGATTTACAGCTGATGAAGTTCTTTCAAAGTGCTGTTACTTCTGTAATGTAGGAAATGCAGCTGCCAGTTTGTACATAGCATGCTCCTATAGGCAGCAAATGTTAAAATGACTGTGGCCAGGATTTATCAACTGTTCATGCTGGTGAGATATTCCCATCCCACTGCAGTGAATGCACAATGGCACAGTGGTTAGCACTGCTGCTTCACAGCACCAGGAATCCGGGTTTGATTCCCGGCTCGGATATTGTCTGTGCAGTCTGCACATTCCACCTCCCGCTCCATGTAGTATGGGTTTTCTCCGGATGCTCCAATTTCCTCCCAGAGTCCAAAGGACGTGCTGTTAGGGTGCATTGGCTATGCTAAATTCATCCCCCAGTGTACCCGAACAGGTGCCAGAGTGTGGCAACTAGGAGATTTCCACAGTAACTTCATTGCAGATTAATGTAAACCTACTTGTGACTAATAAAACTTTGAAAGGTTTGAATGGAGATTTGGCTTGTTGCCAAATTTTCCACCTTTTCTGCAGTGGGAGGCGTGGTGTCAACAGGCGGATTAAGATTGCACCTCTCATAACCTGTGATGAAGACAGCTAGCAGAACTAAAGCTTTGTGAGATTAGGTGCCTTCACAAAGGAAAGGCAAGGAATAGCTGAAAACAGGCAGATAGATTTTTCAGAACTAATGGCTAACTCGGCTCTCAATATGGATTAAGTTTGAGAAACGCAGTAAACAAGTAACCGCTCTGCCACAAACTGTATGTAGGTCAAGGGAATCTGTGGCTCGGCTGAATTGAAAGGAGCTGTGTTATTTTTCTTGGCTGAGTCTCTCCAAGCCCTGTTGATGTTAACTGGAGGAGTGCAGTTTGCTCTCCCTTCAGGGGGAGTTTAGGAAACTGGCAGAGAAGGAACTTGTAATTTGGAGGAAGCTGAGAAGAAGAAAGTCATTTTTTTCTCTCTTTCTGGGGTTTTTTTTATTAACAAGGGCCATTGTTGAAATTGATTCATCTTTCCCTTGTGCAGAGGGTCAGAAGATTCCTGTTCCACACGTCATGGCTCACAGAGATTTCTCCAATCAGGAATGAAAACAGAAATTAAAGGGAAAAACAAAATGTTTTACTTCCATTCACCCCTCACTCCCAATTTTGGCTTCCTGAAAGGTCAGACTCTTACTGTGGTGGAGTTCTGGTACTTACCCACTGACCATTTATGTGGGAGCCAAGTCAGACAGTGTCTGCTTGGTGTGAATTCACTCCTACTCACAGATCAGACTGAATTCGGGAGTGACTCCATATTAAAGCAAGCTACACAGTGTGATTTGTTTTTACTGGTTAATAAATTGTCCGCTTTGGCTTTGGGTTGAAGACTCACCCCTGTGTTTACTGCAGCTTGCTATGTTCTCCCCTCTGACGATGGGAAGTAATCGTGTGGGACATCGTGAGATTGCTCTCAGGGACAGATTTACAGCGAAACACATAGAGCCTAGGTGCAGGACCTCCAAATGACATGGAGCCCCCCTCCCCAAATGATGAATGAGTGTAGGCAGCACGGTGGCACAGTGGGTCAGCATTGCTGCCTCACAGCGCCAGAGTCCCCGGTTCAATTCCTGTCTTGAGTCAGTGTCTGTGAGTCTGCACGTTCTCCCTGTGACTGCATGGATTTCCTCCGGTTTCCTCCCACAGTCTGAAAGACGTGCTAGTGAGGATGCGTTGGGCCGTACTAAATTCTCCCTCAGTGTAACCCAAACAGGCATTGGGGCGTGGGCAATTAGAAGATTTTCACAGCAACTTCATTGCAGTGTTAATGTAAGCCTACTTGTGACACTAATAAATAAACTTAATATGAGAAAAGGATGATGAAGGGTTAGCTGTTGATTAGTCAAGACAGTGTCATAGAGAATGCTCTTAGGCAGTCATTCCCCTGTGGCTTTAAGAACATCAGGAGTAGTCTATCTGGCCCCTTGCGCCTTCTCCGCCATTCAATAAGATCATGGCTGATCTCTTTGTGGACTAGAGGATTTTCACAGTAGCTTCATTGCAGTGTTAATGTAAGCCTACTTGTATAAATAAATTTTACACTGCCAATCAGGAACAGACCTACTCTGAAATCCTTTCCAGAACTTACAAGTCATTCAGCTTGCTGAGGGAGGGAGGGGCCAGTGCCTTCTTAACACTGTTACCGATTATATCACCCATGTGGCTGTGGTGCTGCGTGCCTGTGCAGTAAGTAGTAGCAATGTGGAACAAGGATGGGGAAAAGCCAGCCCACAGTGTTGGATGGGAGCTATAGCAGCAGTCGGACTTTGAGTCTGAGAAAGTGCAACCTGAAATCAGGGCAGAATTGGTGGTGCTCATATGTAAGTTGCAATCATGGGCTGCAGGAACCAGAATTTTCCCTCCTCACCTACATCCCTCACTACTCCCATTCCTCCACCCCTCCTTCCTCACCCCAATATCTCAAGAGTACACAGTATATTAGGAGATCTGTAAAACCAAACCCCTCCATCCCACCCAGATCAATTCCTCCCCCAGCCCCTCCTCACCCAATCGCTAGCCTCCTGATTGGTGACACCGACCCCTGATCACCAGCCCAATCTCCAATTGGTGGTCCCCCCTGAACAGCCCCCTCAACCCCACAGTGCAAAGTTTCCCTCCTACTGACCTCCCCACTTCTGGTCCATCAGGCCCTGCCAACTTGGCACAGCTGGTGGGTAGTGTCAGGGTGCCAGGCTGGCACTGCCAGAGTTCCAGGTTCAGCTGTACTCCCTCTAGAAACAGGAATGGACTACATCATATGTTTCATACCTGAAATGTTATAAAAATAGAGAAGTATGGGAACTAAGATGACGTAGAGAGGGAAGCACATTCAGCAGGTAAACCTCACACCTTAGCACTGAGGTAAAGCCAAGTCAGTCCACTTTAAGCTTGTATTCCCTCAGAAAGAATAATGCATTCTGCTTTTTGATTAATGCCAATCAAGGTAATGGCAACTATTATAGCATATCAGCATCAGGGCTGTGACCTTCTTAGACTTCCCAACCTAATAAATATTTTAGAAGGATCAATTTAAGACAACACGGTGGCACAGTGATTGGCACTGCTGCTTCACAGTGACAAGGACCCAGGTTCAATTCCAGGCTTGGGTGATTGTGTGGAGTTTGAACATTCCTTCCCCCCACCCCCCTCCCACTCCCATGGCTGTGTGGTTTCCTCCAGGTGCTTCTATTTCCTCCCACAGTCCAAAGATATGCAGGTTGGGTGGACTGGTCATGCTAAACCGCTCCTTAGTGTCAGGGGAATTAACAGAGTAAATACCATGGGTTACGGAGATAGGGCCTTGGTGGGAATGTCACTGCAGGCCAAATAGGTCAATTGGCATCCTTCTGCGCTGTAGAGATTCTATAATAAGACTTTGGAGACATAAAGCCAAATTCTCTATCAACTTTGAGGTTTCTTTAAATTGAAGTTACAGTCATTTCATTTATCCTATTTGAAGTATAACCACATTGTTTACAATTAGTTATGTATGGGGATGAGGGTTGTGCATGAATGTTACATTATTTAGTAGATATTATGACAGGAGAAAGATAGTTGAGGGTGCAGACAAGAATTTCTTCCCTATTCAATCTGTTGGGAAGTAATGGATTTAGTCAGCAGCTAAGATGATATCCAGTTTTCATGTGGGAACTACAGAATTTCAAAGCAGTTAAAGTTTGTTTATTAGTCACAAGTAGTCTTACATTAACCTGCAATGAAGTTATTGAGAAAATCCCCCTACTTGCCATATTCTGGCACCTGCTCGGATACAGAGGGAGAATTTGGCATGGCCAATGCATCTAACCTCACATCTTTGGACAGTGGGAGGAAACCGGAGCACCCAGAGGAAACCCGTGCAGACACAATTTGGCCCACCATTGCTGCTGCACATCTTTCAGCAAGAACTACTCATGTTGTCTCCTTTCCCATATATTGTGTTATTATCTTGATTCTCTTCTGCTTCTCTCTCCATGTCATCCTTGTACCCATACTTCTCTATTTCTTACAGTGTTTCACATATGAAACATACAATGTAGTCTATTCTTGTTTCTGGTGAGAAGAACCGTGTTCTAATAACACCTCAATTGATATTGATACTCATGCATCATCGTATTTCATTTGGTTGAGAAAAGGATGCTGCAAACAACTTGCTGTGCTTGCTGTAAGAATGGCTTCAATTTTCAGGTATAAGGAAAGGTTTCAAAAATGAGGATTGGATGGAAATAGGGAATAGCGTAGAAAATTAAAGTTATTTACATAAATATTTATAAAGTAGCCTCAAAAATAAATATTTCACAGTGTGTAAACCATTGTCAAGATTGCAGGTATAGGTATGAGATAAAGCTGAAGTTAACTAAAACCACAACTGAATGCCAGAAATTAATTGGAAAACTAATAAGGTGGCAATATCCATGAACGGCACCACAGTGGCATTGCTGCCTCACAGCACCTTTGTCCCTGTGTAGGTTTCCTCCGGGTGCTCAGGTTTCCTCCCAGAGTCTGAGACACGTGCTGGTTAGGGTGCTAAATTTGTCCTCAGTGTGGCACCTCGGGGATTTTCACACTGCAGCGTTAATGTAAGCCTACTTGCGATACTAATAAATAAACTTTAAAAACTCATGCTAAAGCTTTGTAAGTTCTGTCTTTAAAAGGCACAGAAAAGATGCTTTGAACAATTTATCATGGTGGTTAGAATTGAGGAGTAGGGTATGGCTGAAATGTAAATATGTGCTTTGTATTTAGTTTCACAGTTGAAGATGATAAAGTGGTAGGTAAAAATGCTTTCAATATTAACCCCTTGGATGTGAATGTATAAATGGCCTTAGTTTGGTTTGAGGCACTGAAGTCTGATCAGGTTGCTGGACCTGATAACATTTAACTCAAAACACTGTACGTATTATGCAAACAGTTAGTTCAGCTGGCTTTGAGATCTGGACCAGTTTGAATTGATTGGAGATAGAGCTTGATGCATGAGTGTTTGCACACATGTACCAAGCCCCATTCATTAAGATCCAGATAGGAACACGGGAACAAGGATAGGCCATTCCGCTTCTTTAGCTTTTTTCTGCCTTTATAACTGATCCATATCTTAACTATTTATTCAGTTTTGATTCATATCTTGGAAGTGAAGCTTTGTAATTCATGTTTTAATAGGCTTGAATTACATCATTAAATTGTTGCATAATGAATTTCCAGCTGTGCTGAAGACTAATGATTCATTGTAATAAAATGCCAAAATTCACTAACATTTTTCACTTAAAAGCGTAGTTTTACTGGTATTTGGTGACTCAGATGATTAATACATAGGAAATAGAATATTGAGAAATTATATGGACTATGCCTTTTCTTAATGCCTCTGGTGATGGTGGTGGAGAGGGAGGAGAGCAAGTGTGAGGGTGAGGTGGAGGGGGAAAAGAGAGGGTATTGGATGGACGGGGAGGAGTGTGTGTGTGTGTGTGAGACTGAGGGGTGGGCTTCAGCCTTCAGATCTGGAAGGAAGTGGGCGATGGGGAGGCAGCAAAATGAAACTGAGCTCAGGGCCCCATGATCTCCAAGTCCACCACTGGGTGTTCAGCATCACACCTGTGACCTGCAGGAGGGTGAGTGTGATCTAAGAATTCAGATCGTCCTCAGCCAGCCTGGCTGTGGAGTCAGAATTGGTCTGGAGTTGGGGATTATCCTACATAGCCACTTCCTGCGGAGAGTCTTCCGTTGTTTCGGAGTTGATACGGTGATGCGCTTGAGGGATTGTGACCAGCTAGGGTGAAACTCGCAGTTTGAATCTCTCTCCAGGCTGGTTCAAACCAATCGGATGTTGAGTTTCCAGATAGCATCATCGTGAGGCCTGACTGACAAGCGTCTGCTTATTTTGGCAAAGGTTAGCATTTTCTGTGAACTTGGTCTTGCCCTGAATCAATTTATTACCCGTCTGCTTGACAGGCCTCCTAAATACCAGAGAGCTATGCGTACCCAAGTCAACAAACACATTTCTGCACTGTAGAAAGAGGTCTCGGGCTGCTTCACAAAGACGTGTAGAAGTAAGTGGAGGCAGAGCCATTGAAGGTAGTGTTAAGAAGAGCAACCGAACCACTGGATAAACAGATGGACTTAAAGGAGAATTTAAAATGAGGAGGGGGTTGGCGCAGGGGAATTGTAGAGTATGGAGTCTAGGTGGCTGAAGGCACAGCTGCCGATGCTGGGACAAAATGAAAAGGGAGGATAGAACCAAAGAAAATGACAGTTTTGGGATGGAGAATTTTTTTTTAATAGAGTTGGAGGCGATTACGGAATGAGGAAGGGTGAGGTCGTGGGGACATTTGAAGACAAGGAATTAAATCTTTAAATTGGTGGCATTAGGGGAACGGAAACCAGGGGAATATCCTCCAATCGCGGGACAGAGGACACGTACAAGGAAGTCTTTGAGTTGCGAAGACTATGTTTATCTGCGCAGTTGCGCAGCGTACGAGGCAGAGACCAGCGAACCCCCCCCCCCCCCCCAACCCCCACACCCTGCTGGCTAAGCCCACCACCATCTGCCTATGGCATCCTTCAGGCAGGCTTAGGAATCTGTGGAATGCAGCAGGGAATGTAATGAGTGCGGGGTCCAGATTTGCTCATATCCTGAGAAATAACTGACTGCCTAGCTGTTTACACAGCAGCAGACAGCAGGGAGGGAAAATGGCATCCTGAGGCTTAACCAGAGCGTGCCTAGCCTACACTTAGCCCCCACTTTTTCTAAACCCTCAATCAGTTTTCAACTATGAATGCACACTGCAATTGAAAATGAAGGTTGCAAAAAAAGCAGGCGCCAAGAGGTGCAATCAAAGAGAATAATCTGGAGCAAAACTGTAAACATGTTTGATGTGAAGGCGATTCAGATACGTCAGAGGTGTTTCTGGCAGCTGGCTTGTCTGCTAACCCTGTTTTAGGATGAAATTAGCCAGAAATGTGTTTAACCTGTAAGCATCAGTTCAAGATTATTTGGTTCACAAGCAACCTAACCAGCAGTCCTTTAAAGAGACCGGACCAAAATGTTTAGGTTTATTTACTAATGTCACAAGTAAGGTTTATATTAACACTGCAATGAAATTACTGTGCAAATCCCCTAGTAGCCACTCTCCAATGCCTGTTTGGGTTACACTGAGGGAGAATTTAGCACAGCCAATGCACCCTAACCTGCACATCTTTCTGACTGTGGGAGGAAACTGAAGCAGTGGAGGAAACCCACACAGACATGGTGAGAGTGTGCAGACTCCGCACAGACTGTGACCCAAGTCGGGAAACAAACCTAGGTACCTGGCACTGTGAGATGGCAGTGCTGGCCACTGTGATGTACCTAAGAAAAGTATTTAGAAATAGTTGTTTGATCATACAGCTGAAAAAGGACACACACTGTCAAAGTTTTTCATCTAGCATTCATCAGGACAGATTTGTAAGGATACTAAATTGTAGAGGGAGCAACAACAAATTGCCCCAACTAATGAATAGTTGTTGTTGCACGCTGTCTCCAAGGCTGTGGGGTGGTGCCTGCAGTCTCCTGGTATGATTCTAGAGGAGCTGGCCAACCAGGTTCTAGATGTAGCTGTTTTCTAGAGGCTAAGCAGGGTTGAGATGCAGTACCAGGGACCTCAACAGCTCTTTGGTCTCTTGTTTGCTGGCCATTCAAGGAGTGATGGACATGAATGCCTGTAAACTATTTGACTACATGGGGCATCACAGTTGCATCTTGGAATCAAACTGACTGTGTCCTCAGTCGACACTTTTTTGAATGATCAGGAGCAGTAGCCCCAACTGCAGTAAGAAGTAAGGGGCATTGCAATCACATGTAGAGAGTGGGAATAATTAGCTAATCAAAACATAGCAGCACCTCACCCCTTCACCCCCAACCTTCCCTTCAAATTGGAAAGCATGCGCAGAGAGTGAACAGAAGGCAATTATTAGGAGCAATTTATCATGGCCAATCCACCTAATCTGTAAATCTTTGGACCCTTAGGGGCAATTTAGCATGGTCAATCTACCTAACCTGCATATCTTTGGACCCTAAGGGACTATTTAGCATGGCCAATCCACCTAACCTGCACATCTTTAGAC
Organism: Sphyrna mokarran; assembly: GCA_024679065.1. Lineage (NCBI taxonomy): Eukaryota > Metazoa > Chordata > Chondrichthyes > Carcharhiniformes > Carcharhinidae > Sphyrna > Sphyrna mokarran. Next base: position 5,277,120 of record JAGIQG010000039.1, on the reverse strand, counting down.
ACTAAGGGAGAATTTAGTATGGCCAATCCACCTAACCTGCACATCTTTGGAGCACCCAACGGAAACCCAAGCAGTCAAGGGGAAAACGTACAGACTCCACACAGTCACTCAAGGCCAGGATCAAACTCATGTCCCTAACTGTGCTGCCCTTTGGGCCAAGTACTAGAGGGCACCTGCCAGGTGATGGGAACTCTGATTTTGAGGGTAGGAGGAGAGGAAAGCAATGGCTCTCTGCTGTGTGCCAAATGTTACTGGATCCAGGCCTGCAACTGACGCATATCCTGTTCAGGAAAAAAAACAGTGTAGGACAGAATTAATCAAATTAAATTCAACGAATTAACAGCCAACAAAAGAGGGTTTTATCTGGTTAAGCCTGTTGTTGTCCAACTGACTTTTCCAGAGCTAATGCCTGCAACAATTGTGACAGATTGGCCTCAATGTTACCCGAAGAGAAGCTAGTGTGGGCATTTTTCAGGGGCATGTGAAACGGAATGAGATTAATTGGAATAATGAGATCCTGAAATTAATTCTGATGATTCATCAGAGAAGCGCATGGGGTCCTGCCTGTCTTCAGAGAAGCCCTTGTTTTGTCAATCTGATGTGCTTTTGGAGCCAATAAACTGTTCCATTTCAGGCTTGCCCGGTTCCCCTTTGCTCTCTGTTTCCTGCCCTTACTGTCTCCTTCCCCAGTTCTGTAACATTTCCTGTCTCATTCAATTGGTTAATCCTTCGGTATTCTCTCTTCTCACTCCCTTTTCCTATTTGTCCTTTCTCAGTTTTATTCTGCTCTACTCCCATCAATGTGACGACCTGAGATGGAGAGGGAGAGATAGAGAGGGGTGGGAGGAAGGGGGAATGGGGGAGTGAGAAATTGGAGATGTAGAGAGAGTGTAGGGAGATGAAAGGAGAGAGAGAGAGGGATAGGAGATGGAGAAAGGGAGGGATTGGAAATGGAGGGAGAGAGAGAGAGAGTATGAGGAATGGGAGATGGAGAGAGAGAGAGTGTGAGGGATGGGAGATGGAGAGAGAAGTGAGGGATGGGAGATGGAGAGAAAGAGTGAGAGAGAGGGTGGGAGATGGAGTATGAGGGAGAGTGAGGAACATTTTCCTATTCCTCTATTTTTCTCCATTGTGCCTCCTATCATACACTTAAATCAAATTCTTGTTTTATCTCTCTCTCTTTATCCATGCATCACACTGTTGGTTTTTCTGCAATGTTTATATCTCTCTTTCTCTCTTTATCTGTGTTAAAGTTTCTCTTGTTATCATTCCCTATCTGCGTTGCTCTGTTTCTACTGTGGGGTGCTTTTTCCCTGTCTCACTTCGTGGAAATTTTGTTCCTGAATCCCAACTTTTAAATACTCAGACAACGCCTTGGGTCATGTGGATAATAAGCCTCTCTCAACATACACAGGGCTCTTGTGTGATGGTACAGACCATCTGCTTTTTAATTACATCCAATGCACTCTGTCACGAGGGTCTAGAAATTGGTTTGAAAGATACTTTTAATCCCCAGAAATAAAGGAACTGCTTTTGATGTGTAAACCCTTTTCTTAAAAGAACTCTGATATATAGAGGTATGGGGGTGGCTTATATTGTTGTAGCTGTGTTTGAATGACGTATGTGGCTTATAGCAGAATTATAGTGAAGCCAGGTGGAGTATACTAGTAATGACAATTCGCAATTATACAAAGAGTTCAAGGCATTTCGCAGCAGCATTTCCCAAACAAAGACTGACACTGAACCACAGCAGGAAAGAGGAAGGAAGGACCAAAAATTGGTGAAAGTATCATAAAAGAAATAAAATCGTGAATGTGCAAGGGCCAGAATTGAAAAGCAAATACATCATAAGACATTCCGATGAATTCCAGCACAGTGGCAAGCATTGCTATCTCACAGCCCCAGGGACCCGGGTTCAACTCCCGACTCCAGTCATAGTCTGTGTGGAGTCTGCACATTCTCCCCAGGTGTTCTAGTTTCCTTTGACAGTCCAATATGTGTAAGTTAGATGGATTGGCTACGTTCAATTGCCCCTTCGTGTCAAAAATGTGCGGGTTAGGTGCATTGACCATGCTAAGTTGTTCCTTAGTGTCCCGAGATGCGTAGGTTAGAGGGATTTGCTGAGTAAATATGTGGGATTACGGGGATAAAGTCTAAGTGGGATTGTTGTCGGTGCAGACTCAATGGGCCGAATGGCCTCCTTCATCAACCTGAAACATTAAATCTGTTGCTCTTCACAGGTACTATGAATACATCCAGCAGCTTCTGTTTTTATTTCAGGTTTCCAGTGTCTGCAATATTTTGTTTTCGTACCTTGCAAGAAATATAGAATCCCTGTAGTGCAGAAAGAAGCTAGGATTGTGGGAGCTAGAGGAGTTTATCAGGACAGGGAGGGAAAGTTGAGAGGTCATAGAAGGATCTGAAAACAAGGGTGAGAAATTTTAAGATCAAGGTAAATGGGGTGCCAATGTAAGTCAGTGAGCCCAGGAGTGATGGGTAAATGGAGTTTTGTGTGAGCTAGGATAAGGCAACAGACAGGGATTTGGATAAGTTTAGGTTAGTGGAGAGCAGAAGATGGAAGCCAGTTAGGTGTGCATTGGAATCATAATGTGTAGAGCTAAAAAAAAGAATTGGGTGAAGATTTTAGCAGAAGATAGTTTAAAATTTATTATTAGTCATAAGTAAGACTAACATTAATGCTGCAATGAAGTAATTGTAAAATTCCTGTAGTCGCCACAGTCTGGCACCTGTGGGAGGAAACCGGAGCATACGGAGGAAACCCACGCAGACACAAGGAGAACGTGCAAACTCCACACAGACAGTGACCCAAGATGAGAATCGAACCTGGGTCCCTGTCGCTATGAAGGAGCCGTGCTAACCTACTATGCCACCATGCCGCCTGCCATTGGAATCGTAGCAGATGGGGGGACAGATTATACAAACATCCGTTGACCTCAAGCAGGATATTCCAGTGTTGAGGTGAGCGCGGTTGGAAACTCCCACCCCCTTAGTCAATTTAACAAGCTGAGATGGAGTTACTGAGGTAGAAGTAGCAGAATAATGAGAGCGTGGATATTTCACAGTGTTACGGTGACTGTTATCTGATGTCCCTTGCAAGTGGGACGGAAATTTCAGTACAATAAAGGTGAGCAGAAATAGCGAGAGAGGAGTGTAGTTCAGGGAGGTTGCCATACGGTTATGATGAGAAAGGCCACATATTTGAGGCAGCTCCAGCAACGTATTGTGCTGTAAAGTGTTGAACTATACTGACAAGAGGACCCAAATCTATATGTGTCTGTGTGTGTGTGTGTGTGTGTGTGTGTTTGGGAGGGGTGCTTGTAGTGAGAACCTAATGGAATTGAGGGACTTATCTTACCAAGGAAGGTTGTGCAGCTTAGAGTCAGAAGAACGAGACGTAGTCTTGTTGAAGCATACGAGATCCTGGGGGGAGTTTTCCCATACTGCCTGACATGGGAATCATACCCATGTGGGGATGGGGTACGTGCAAAGATTGTTTGATCTCAGACTGGATGTTCCCATCTTGGGACAAACGCGGCTGCAAAATACCACCCCCTGAATGACAAGTACCAGGAGGACATTTTGTGGGAGAGACTAAAACCAGGGGACACGGTTTAAGAATGAAAGGTCTGCTGTTTAAGATGAAGATTAGGAGATGAAATTCTTCCTTTCAAAGGATGGTTTATGGAATTCTATTCCCCAGAAAGCATTGGAGGTTCGGTAATTGAATTTACTCAAGGTTGAGTTGGACAGATACTTGATAGGCAAAGGAGTCATGGATTATGGAGGGTATACGGCAGAGACTACCACCAACTGGATCAGCCGTTATCATACTGAATGGAGGAACAGGCTCAAAGGGCTGAATGGCCTACTCCTGCTTCTACAGGATCATGCCTGTTTGTGATGCTCATCAGTGAAGCAACCAGCTAATATTCTGGGGCTTCATGTTAACTACTTATGGGCTTGTGGCTACTTATCTACTTGAAGTAGATGTGACTGCTGGCAGCAAGGATCGGAACTTGAAGGGGAGAAAGAGAATAGAAGAGGAGGAAATCTATGGTGAAAAGGACAAGGGCCGTGGTGGGGGAGAGATCACCAAGTTCCAGAAGAGGGGACAGCATAAATCCAAGAAGTGGTGATCACATGACACCAAGCTTTGGTTTTAACAACCGGTGGATTGTGGTGGAAGGACAGTCATTTTTCAGAACCACTTTCTCAAACTGCTTCACAGGCATTGAGCCCTTGCCAGGCTAATGTTTTAGCAGCTCTGCTTACCCTTTGTCATCATGTCTGAGTTGTCATTACTGAAGTGTCCATCTGAAAAGTTGCACCCAATCTTCATCCTCCGTTTGTGAAGGTGGGAGAGGTCAGGGAGGGAGTTAAATTGAATAATTTTCAAGAATTGGAAGTCTGGACAAATTTTCTCCTCAGCACTTAGTGACTGTGGGATCAGTTATACCAGCTGTACTATCCCACCGAGCAGAGATCAGTAATGTTTGTTAGCGCTGATGGGGATGGTCCCTGGGACTTCCTTGCCTGTGGTTCAGGTGCTCTTCCAATAACAATGTACATTCCCCAGATTTCAGCTTCACAAAAAGAAACATCAGAACTGAAAGCAGTACAGTGAATTTAATTTTAACACAGTGTGACTAGGAAGATGGGTGGGGCAGTGTGTGAGGAGTTTAGGAAGAGCGAGACACAGAAGATCATCTGTAGACAGACAATAAGGTGCACCTTGCGAGATGTGTGGAACATTAATGACCTGGCAGATGACATGCATACGGAAGAGCCTCTCAAAGTGTGGCATCAGTGGGTTTTATTATTCATTCATGGGACTACGGCATTGCGGGCTGGGCCAGCATTTATTGCCTATTCCTAGTTGCCTGAGGGCAGTGGAGAGTCAACCACATTGCTGTGGTTCTGGAGTCCCATGTAGACCAAAGTCTTAAGGCAGATGTGATTTGTTGGGAAGTGTACTTTGCAGAATGCTGCAGCCTGCCAGTTATAGCCGTGATGGTATTCCTTGAGATATGCAGTATAAAAGTGCAATGTAGTCCTGAAAGTGTGTCTAAATCACTGAAACTTTCATCTGGATGAACATGATTGTGCAATAAAACAATGTGTTGTTTGCACTGACTTCTTTAAAGGTCTATACTGCCAATTATTAAACAATTAGAGGAAAAAAGATAACTCACAACAATACAATAAAACCTTGAAGCAATCATCACGGTTTTACTGTTGAGACAGCCTGACAGCCTATTCTTGATCTAGTACTGAGCAGCACAGACTACACATATATATAGGAAATGGTTATTTCGCTGAAGTTTTGAAGGGATGCCAAGCGTTCTGGGAACTCTACCCTGGTCAGCTCATTAAACAGCATTTTATCTCACCATTTCATTGTGCAATCAATGTTCTGTGTGGCCTTTCTGGATACTTGTCTACTGCAGTCATGGTGAGAAATCTTGCCTCGGATTCTGTCTAATAGAGTTTCCTGCAGACAATACAGGATTGCGAAAGGTTCTGGGTTGATTTGATTGGATTTATTATTGTCACATGTATTGGAATACAGTGAAAAGTATTGTTTGTTGCATGCTATACATAAAGCATACTGTTCATAGAGAAGGAAAGGGGAGGGTGCAGAATGTAGTGTTACAGTCACAGCTAGAATGTAGAGAAAGATCAACTTGGTGTGCAGTAAGCTTTTTCTCTCCATAGAAACTGTACAGTGCAGAAAGGCCATTCGGCCCATCGAGTCTGTACCGACAGTAATCCCAACCAGACCCTATCCCCATATCCCTACATATTTAACTACTAAACCCTCTAGTCCACACATCCCAGGACACTAAGGGGCAAATTTAGCTTGGCCAATCAACTTAACCATCACATCATTGGACTGTGGGAAGAAATTGGAACACCCGGAGGAAACCCATACAGACACAGGGTGAACGTGCAAACTTCACACGGACAGTGACCCGAGCTGGGAATCGAACCCAGGTCCCTGGAGCTGTGAACCAGCAGTGCTAACCCACTGTGCCACATGCCGCACATGGTTTATTCAAAAATCTGATGGCAGCAGGGAAGAAGCCATTCTAGAGTTGATTGGTACGTGACCTCAGACTTATATGTTGTTTTTCCAACAGAAGAAGGTGGAAGAAAGAATGTCCGGGTAGAGGGGGTGCTTAATTATGCTGGTTGCTTCTCCTGAGGCAGCGCGAAGTGAAGACAGAGTCAATAGGAGGCTGGTTTGCGTGATGGATTAGGCTGCATTCAGATGTGCTGGAATGTAGGTGACAGCACCAAAGAGGATTAGACTACAGTGTCTCCCACTGACGGCGTAGGCGGGCGGGATAGATGTCTGCTTTGCCCATTGAGGATTAGTGTTCACTCTCCTGCCCTGAACAACTAGGGAACTTCAGAGTTTAAAAAAATAGTTTGGAACCTTGCCTGAGATGACCGACCTAGGTGACCTAACTAGACAGGGTGAGGGTCTGTGGTAGCTGACTCAGTGAGTGGGGAGGGAGAGAAAAGAAAACCAACCATGCTATCCACTTTGTATTGTTTTTCGGAATTTCCTGATGGATGTTGTGGGTGGGATGATGCCTCCCCACCCCCGCCCCCACAATGATCAAATAACTCACCCATAAAGAATTACATTGCATGCAGCAGCAGAAAAATGCGAGGGTCGATGAATCCACATCCTAGTACACACAGGATTGAAAGTTAAGCAAAAACAAAAATTCAGAGGAAAATAAACCATTTTTTAAAAAAGATTATTCTCTGCCCACTTCAGCAAAAGCTTTATTTTAGTGTGCCAGTCAATCCTCTGTGACGTTGCACAAGGGAAAGTCTGATTTTTAGCTCACAGGGGTAGGGAGAAAGCTGGCGATCGCAGTTCGGGATCTGTTGTACTGCCTCATCCTCACCACTGAGGCTGAAAATTAAAAGCAGTCAAGGGAGTCAAGTAATGTTGAGATGAAGCAGTGTCAGAGGCCCAGGTTGATTATGAGTGAGCATAGATGTCAATCAGTCCCGATTTTAAAGTCCCACACTGTTGTCTAAGTGGTTGTGGGGGTTGGGATGCAGCGTGGGTGCCATTTCAACTTTGGTTATTTATGGTGAAGCCAAATAACCAAAATAACTGGTTATTTGTGGTGGTGCAGAGTCGTATTTTCCACGTTTATTTTTTTCTCTGGCAACCCAAACAGTCTGGTGCACATCAGCGTTGGAACGTTTGTCTGGGTTTATTTTAAAATGAAATTTGATCGGCACTTAATGCTGTTAAGCGCTGCATTATACCTTAGCTTCTATGGCCATTTTCTGCCTTGCTTTACCCTCTGTTCACAAGGTGGTTATTGCCTGTCTTTGGTGCTGATGCCTCCTGGAAGATTTTGGTGCCTCTAAAGGGGCACCACGCACATATCTTGCCCAATTGGGCCATGCATTGAAAAAACTGCAGCTGAATAGCACCTAGAATTCATCCAGGTACCAAGTTCTGAAAGCTGTCTTTCTAATGCACACCTGGGGTATTCTGTGTAGTTTTGGTCTCCTTACCGAAGAAAATATATGCTTATCACAGAGGGAATACAGCAAAGGTTCACCAAACTGATTCCGATAGGATTGCTATATGAAAAGAGATTGGGTCGACTGAGTCTGTGCTCGCTGGAGTTTAGAAGAATGAGAGGGAAATCTGATTGAAATATATAAAATTCTGACAGGACTGGACAGACTGATGCAGGATGTTGTTTCCTCAGGCTGAGGGATCTGGAACAGAGGATCACATTCTCAGGATATGGGAAAGGCTATTAAGGACAGCATGGTGGCATAGTGATTAGCCCTGCTGCCTCACAGCACCAGGGTTTGATCCTGGACTTGGATGAATGCCTGTTTGGAATTTGCACATTCTCTCCATATCTATTAGGGTTTCCTCCGGATGCACTGGTTTTCTCCCACAGAAAGACATGCAGGTTAGGTGGATTGGCCATGTTAATTGCCTCTTAGTGTCCAAAGATGTGCAGATTAGGTGGATTGCCATGCTAAATTGCACCTTAGTGTCCAAAGATTTTAAGTTAGGTGGATTGGCCATGCTAAATTGCCCCTTAGTGTCCAAGGAGATACAGGTTAGGTGGATTGGCCATGCTAAATTACTTCTTAGTGTCCCAAGATGGATTGATTAAGGGGATTAGTCATGGTAAATACATGGGTTGTGGGTGGGCCTGGGTAAGATACTCTGTTGGAGTTGGCGTATACTCAATGGGCTGAATGGCCTCCTTCCGCACTGCAGATATTCCAGGATTCCGTTCTGAGGACTGAGATGAAGAGAAATTTCTTCACTTAGAAGGTGGTGAACCTGTGCATTTCTCTACATGTGAGGCTGTGGAGGCCAAGCCCCTGAATATGTAAGAAGGAAATAGATAGATTTCTAGACACTAAAGGCATCAATGGGAAGTGAGCAGGAGTATATTGTTGAGATAGAGTATCAGTCATGATCATATTGAATGTCAGAGCATGCTTGATGGCCAAATGGCCCACTTCTCCTCCATGTTCTGTATTTGCCTGAAAGGTTCTGAGCTCATGTGGCCCAGATTTGACATCTTCATGAGTTTTCCATTTTCTGGGATGACCTTTGGAACCACTGAATGTATTTGTTTAAACCTCCTACCAGTATTAGCCAAGGCAAAAAAGCAGACAAAGGGTAAGGAATCACGCTATCTAATCCAGTATTCATACCAGCGCATTTTCTGGGAGTCACACACATGTCTCTTTGGAAGAAAGAGATGGAACTTCAGACCTGGGATCTTTCTTGCTGCATGGCTAGGTCTGGAAAGTCTAATTATACACAGGGAGAGGTGAGTGGACCTGTTCACTTTCCACTAGGGGAGTATCCTGGAGACCACGCCATTGTTCGTGATTTCATTCATTTTGCTGTTCTGCTTCTTTTGTTTTGTACTGCCTATTGACACAGGGCTGTCTCCAAATTCCAGTCTTGTTTATCTTTGATCACTGCATGATATTTTTTTACCTGACTGAGCCATCGCTCAGTAGCAGCCAATATTTCTTCTCAGGAGGAGAATGGCCATACCGTGTGTGCACAATAGTGCCTTTGTCAGTTCACACCCACCCTACACAAACAATGCAGTCTTATATCAGTAAGAGGCAACAAAGCCACAATAAGTTCTAAAATGATTTAGCATTCCTTAGATTTCCACTCTGTTAACACCCCCCACTCAGTGAGGTGGCCATTCTTGTCTGTCATGTCTAACTATTCCACTGCTTCATCCTTCAACAGCCAACATATAGAACAAATAACAAAGAAAATTACAGCACAGGTACAAGCCCTTCAGCCCTCCAAGCCTGCACCGACCATGCTGCCCAACGGGGGACCAGATCCCTCTATTCCCATCCTATTCATGTACTTGTTAAGGCACCCCCTTAAAAGTCACTACCGTCACTATACAAAATAAATCACTTCATCCATGGCATCATAGGACCAGTGATCAGTAGTTTTTTTTTAATTCTTTCAAGGGCTGAGTATCGCCAGTTAGGCCAGCATTTACTGTCCACACCTAATTGTCCTTGAGAAGGTGGTAGTAAACTGCTTTCATGAAATGTTGCAGTCTATGCACAACACTCAAGAAATAGAAGCAGGAATAGGCCATCAGGCTCTTCAAGCCTGCCTCGCTATTCAGTACGATCATGGCTGATCTATGTTGGTCTCTACCTCTTTTTTGTATCATTTCCCCATAGCTCTCTATTCCTCGATCTAGCAAATATATATCCACCTCCCCTTTAAATACTTCCAATGATCCTTTGGAACAGAGAATTCCAGAGGTTCACCACCCTCTGCAAGAAGAAATTTCTATACACCTCATTTTAAATGAGCAGCCCTTTACCTTGTAGCTATCTCCGCTTGTTCAAGACTCTCCCCCTAGTGAAACCATCTCACAGTCTACCTTGTCAAGCCCCTTCAGGATCTTGTATGTTTGAATAAGGTCACCCCTCAGTCTTCTAAACTCCAAGGAATGCAGACCCAGACGATTTAGTCTTTCTTGATAGGACAACCCTCTCATCTCAGGAATTAGCCTGGTGACTATCCTTTGGACTGCCTCCAATGTTACTATATCCAAGGGGACCAAAACTGTACGCAGTAACCAGGTGAAGCCTCACTAACTTACTGCACAATTGCAGCAAATCCTCCCTGTTTTTAAACTTCAAGTCCTTTGCAATAAGGGCCAAAATTCTATTTGCTTTCTTAACTACTCGTTGGATCTGCCTGTTAGTTTTTTTGTGATTCGTGCACTTAGAACACTTAGATCCATCTGTACTTCACTCCCCTTACAGTCTCTCTCCATTTAGATAATAATCTGCCTTCTGATTCCTCCTACCAAAGTGCACTACCTCATCCTTCCTCATATTAAACTCCATTTGCCAGGTTTTTGCCCAGTCACCCAATTGATCTATATCTCTTTGCAGAATCACAATATTCTCATCACAACATGCCCTTCCACCTTTGTATCATCAGCAAATTTGGAATCCTTGCATTCTGTTCCTTCCTCCAGGTCATTAATTGAAATAGTGAATAATTACAGAGCAAGATCTCCGCTGTACCCCACTAGTTACATCTTTCCATTCTAAAAAGGATCCATTTATATCGAGTCTATATCCTATGTGACATCCAGTTTTCAATCCATACTAACACACTCCCTCCAAATCCACGGGCTTTTAGCTTATGTACCAGCAACTTATGTGGCACCTTGTCAAACACTTTTTGGAAATCTAAATACAGAATATCTACAGAATATCTACAAATTTAAATAGAGAATATCTATCTACTCTCCCTGATACATCCCCAAAGAATTTGAGCAAATTTGTCAAACATGATTTACTTTTCATAAAACGATGGGTTTGATTATATTCAGTTTTCTTAAATGGTTAGCTATTTACTCTTTGATTTTGACTCCAGTATCTTGCCATTAGATGTTAAACTAAGGCCTATAATTCCCTGCCATCTGCCTTTCTCCCTTTTTGAACAAGGGTATCACATCGGCTATTTTCCAATCTTTTGCTACCCTCCTGGAATTTAGCAAGTTACGGAAAAATTTCAATCAATGGCTTCACTATCTTTGCAGCCACTTCCATTAAAACCCTAGCGTGTCGTTCATCAGGTCCTGGCAACTTGTCCATCTAGAGTTTCTCTAATATTCTTTCCATTATGATTGGGATTTTTTAAGTTCTGCCATGTTATTATAAATCAGACCACCTGATATCTTAGGGATATTTGCAGTGTCTTCCATGGTGAAGACTGATGCAAAAAATGTATTTAGCATATCCACTCTTAAGTTGAAGACACTGGTTATGGACCAGTGTCAGAAGGTATATCTCTCTCCCTTACATTGCTGTAAGGGAGGGAGTTCCAAGGTTTTGACCCAGTGACAGTGAAGGAACAGCTGATATAGTTCCAAGTCAGAATGGTGTATTACTTGGAGGGGAATTTGCAAGTGGTGGTGTTCTCATGCATCTCAACTTTCTAGATGGCAGTGATTGTGGATTTGGAAGGGGCTGCCTCAGGAACTTTGATGAGTTGCTGCTGTGCATTTTGTTATGGTACACACAGCTCCTGCATTTCTGATGAAGGGTGTGGATGTTTAAGGTGGCAAATGGGCTGCTTTGCCTGGGTGGTGTTGGAGCTCCACTTATCCCAGCATGTGGAAAAAATTCCACTGCACTCCAAACTTGTGCCATGTAGATGGTAAACAAACTCTGGAGAGTGAAGAGGTGAGGTACTCCGCAGACGTTTGAGCCTCTCACTTGCTGTTGTACCTATAATATTTTTTTGACTCACAATTCAGTTTCTGGTCAATGGCAAATCCCAGGATGTAATGCCATGGAATGTCAAGTAAAGACAGTTAGTTGCTTCCTTGTTGATGATGATCATTGCCTGGCACTTGCATGGCCTGAATGTAACTTCCGCTACTCATTAGTCCAAGCCTAAATATTGTCCAGGTCTTGCTGCATTAGGATATATGTTGCTTCAGTATTTTGTATTATGACATTGAACATTGTGCAATCATCAGTGAACATCCTCAGTTCTGACCTTTTAATGGAGAGAGGATCATCGATGAAGCACCTGAAAATGGTTGGACTACAACACTATCGTGAGGAACTCTTGTATCGTGAGGGACTGAGATGATTGATCTTCAACCACCACAACCATCTTCTTTTGTGCTGGGTATAAATCCAACCATTGTATGTCTTCCCCGATGTCCAGTTTTGCTAGGGTCAAATGATGCCTTAGTATTAAAGGCAGTCATGCCCATCTCGTCTCTTGACTTTAGCTCCTCTGTCCATATATCGATCAAAGCCAAGAGCTGAATGACCCTAGCGGAATCCAAACTTGAGTGTCAGTGAGCAGATTCTTGCTCATTAAGTGCCGCTTGTTAGTACTGTTGAAGACACCTTCCATCAGTTTGCTGATGATCCAATGTAGACTGATAGGGCAGTAATTGGTTGGGTTGGATTTGTCCTGCTTCTTGTTGACAGGACATAACTGGGTAGTTTTCCACATTATCTGGTGAATGTGAGTGCTGTAGCTGTACGAAAACAGCTTGGCTAGACACACAACCAGTTCTGGAGCATTAGCCTTCAGTCCTATTGCCAGAATGTTGTTAGCTCCCCTTGTATTTGGTTACCAGCACCTTTTTGGATATCACATGGAGTAAATCAAAATAGTTGAAGACTGTGATGTTGGGAATGTCAACAGGAGGCTAAGATGGATTATCCACTTGCTACTTCTGGCTATCGACAGTTGCAAATGCTTCAACTTTGTCTTTTGCACAAATGTGCTGGATTTCCCTATCAATGAGGATGGGGATATTTATGGAAGCTCCTTCTCCTTAGTCAGTTGTCCACCACAGTACATGACTGGACGTGGCAGAACCACACAAATTAGATCTGATCTGTCGATTGTGGGCTCTCTTGGCTATCACTTGCTGTTTGACATATAGGTAGTCCTGGGTTGACACCTCATTTTGAGGTGCTGTGCCTCAAATCCCCACCTGCACTCTGCATTGAGCAGGGGTTGATTCCCCTGGTTTGATGGTAATGGTAAAGTGACGGATATGCCAGACCATGAGATTATAGATTGTGGTTGTATACAATTCTGCTGCTGTCAATGGCCTACAGTGCTTTATGGATGCCCAGTTTTGACTTGCTAGGTCGGTTCGAAATCTATCCCATTTGGCACAGTGTTAGTGCCAGACAACACAAAAGGGGATCCTCAATGGAAACATGGGACTTTGTCTCCACAATGACTGTTCATTGCTACCAAAAGTGTCATGAACAGATGCATCCGTAACAGATGGACTAGTGGGAACGAGGTCAAGTAGGTTTTTCCCTCTTATTGGTTTCCTCACCATCTGTTGCAAACTCAGTCTCACAGCTGGTGGGATAGATAGGACATACCCAGAGAAGATGACAGCGTACATTGTCTGTAAGATATGATTCTGTGAGTATGACTATGTCAGACTGTTACTTTACTAGACTGTGAGACAGGTCTCCCAATTTTGGCACAAGCACCCAGATATTAGTAAGGATGACTTTGCAGGGTGGAGAACACTGGGTGTGCCATTGCCGTCTGGTGCTCAATGCTGGGTGGTCCATCTGGTTTCATTCCTTGTTGACTTATCTGTTGTGGTTAAAAGTTAAGAGTCAACCACATTGTTGTGGGGTCTGGAGTCACATGTAGGATGGCGGATTTTCTTCCCTAAAGGATATTAGCGAGCCAGATAATTTTTTAAAGCAATGGTCCGGATAAATCTTGTTTAATTTCCAGATTCACGGATTTTAAACTACACCAGCTGCTGTGATGGGATTTGAACCCAATTTGAATCCGTGGTGGGCGGGGCAGTAGAATCCCTCCCACTCTGTCATTTGGTGCCTGCCAGTTAGGAGGGAGGGGCAGTTACTGGAAGGGACTAAGCACCTGACAGCTGTTCCAGTTTTAATGCTCCAGTGAAATAGTTAGTTGTTGCTGAAATATGACTAAAAGCTCTTTCAGGCTTCTGTCAGCCTGCAGGAATGTAATCGGGGTGGTTCTAGAGTCCTATGGCACACAGATTGAAATCCTACTGTAGCACATGGGGCGCTGACAAAGCTGGGCAAGCAAAGATGGTAGAATAAAGAAAGAAGTTGTATTGATGAAGCATTTAGTCACTCACTTGGTGGCATCCCAAAGTGCTAAATGGCCAATCTTCAAAGTGTTGTTCTGTAAGCAAAAACAGCAGGCAGCTGCCCCATCAGCAAAGATTGAGATGAATGGTCCATTAAGTGGGTTTTGGTGCTATTCATTAAGGGAGGAATGTTGACCTAGACAGCAGTGGAAACTTGTTGCTTTTTGAATGCTGTGATACCGTAAGATCTTTTTCTTTCACCTGAAAGATGCTGTCTCTTCTGACAGGCAGCATCTCCGACATTTCAATACTCCCTCAATGTTGCGCTGGATCATTAGACTACTTTGTAGGCTCAAGTCTCCTAAATGGGGTCTGACTACAAAGTCCTCTGATTGAGAGCTGAGAATGCTACCAGTGAACCATCCATCACTGACAAGAAAAGCAGGAGGGTATACTGACGCAGGTGATCTCTCCCATTCAGAATGAAGAAGAACTAACTTTGTTGGTCCCCAAAATTGTTAGAAGCAGGATTCTGAGCAGCTCAGCCACAACTTAATGACTTATATTGATGCATGCCAGTATTTGGTTCTTTTATTTTAGAAAAGTCTTAAATAGTTTCAAGGCTTTTTATACTTTCTGTTTCTATCTCTGACAAACCCAATCCCTAAAGTGGATCAAGATGGTGAGCAAGTTGTTTGGCTGCTGGAGGGGAGCCTTAACCAAACCAAATTGATGTTGGATGGATTAATTCCATCTAGGCAGTGAATTGGCATGTTGAGAGAGCAGAGCTTTTGTAGATTGTTTGTTCTTTATACTTGTTTGCTATAAGTTGCCTCACCCCTCATGAACTGCTTGCAAACAAACATGTGACGCGAGGGACACACACTCACTAGTGCAAGGTAGAGTTAACTGAATGAGCAGGAAATACTTTGGCACTGAGCATATGGGTTCCTTCTCCAGGGAAAGAAGATCTCCCGTGCAGTGATGGGTTTTTTTCAAAAAGTGACGAAACTTACTGGGTGAGGCTGGCAGACAGAAGTGAGAGGTGGGAACTGACAAAACTGAATAGAATGAGCGAGGCAGCCAGCCCCAGTGACTTGGCTGGGACTGTTGCAAACTCACAAGCTGTTGAAAGATTGTTCTTTAGGTTTTTATGATAGTCAAAGAGGTTTAATCAGATTAGAACAGAGCTTTGTCACATTAGAAGAGCAGTTGTTGACTTAATGTTGGCAGCAATATGGGACTGGTCCCAGCATATGTATTAGGGAAATAACCTTGGATAATCAGTGGATAGAACTGGATTTGACCCTTTGAAAACTGTACTTCCTTCACAGCTGTCAAAACACAGGTCTTTTAAGCTTTAGAATGTAACTCATGCAAAGAATAATTCTGTTTCCAAGACAGGTTGTTCTGGTCCAGATTCTTTTTGAGCTTCTGTCCTCATCAAAGTGAAGGATGTTTGAACTAGGAAAAAATATGACTTGCCATTCCAGGCAACCTGGTGCTGAAATTCTGCAAGGGTTACCAAATCTCTCACTGGAGGTGTCCAGGGAAACTCACAATGTCAAGATCAAACATTTCCTTTTCCTGAAGGTGTTGAGGAATATTTCTTTGGTTGTTGCTCTTACTATCATGCCTCATGGCCTCAAGCCGAATGGAAGCGACTATCATGGGAATGGTTGTAGAACAAAAGGATGCTATTTTGCCAAAGGTGTCTGTGCTAGGTCTCTGTCAGAATAACTCCTGACCTTTTCCTCATAGCCCTGCAATCTTATTTTCCTTCAGATAATTATTCAATCCATTTATTTTGAAAGCCACGATTGAATCTGTCTCCACCACGCTTGCAAGTGGGTACACACTGCAGACCCTAACCAGCCGCTGTGCAAAAGCGCTTTTCCTCTGATCACTTCAGGTTCTTTCCGCAAACAATTTAAATCGGTCCTGCATGGCCATGGTGGACATTACAGCCTAGTCTGATCCCATCCCCGCTTGATGTTCACCTCAGTCTATCGGGGCCAACTGCAGAGGTTCAAATCATATAATTAGTCAGTTCAGTGTCTCCAAACTCTGCTTCCCTCTCCATTTATGCTAACAGATTTGCCAAGTGCTTCCAGCATTTTCTATTTCCATTTCAGATTTTCAGTATCTGTGGTATCTTGCGTTCGGATTAGTATTTCCTCAGGGTTGTGTGTGGCTCTGTTTGACTTAATTCATTACACTGTCCTCAAAAGAGAAAGGGATTTTATTCTAATATTAATCTGACAAAAATCAAGCCTCAACCTAGTTTATGTTTGTTCCCTTGTTGTGCTGGAACTGCTCAGTTGGGACCTTTTTCTTGTAATTCAGTGAGTTCTTACCATTTTTGATAGACCATCCGAGATAGACCACGAGGTTTGAAACGCACAAGGAAATCCTTTAGTACTCAGGATCTATCCCCAGAGAAATTAGTGACAAGTCTTCTTAAGTGATTTGCTTAGTTTCTTTCAGAGAGGGTAGAGAGTACCAAGTAGGTAGGATGGAGTCATGTAGCAATCATCTAGGTTACACTGGGCAAGGATAGTGGTTTTCCCTTTCCCTGAACCAGTTAGGGGAGGTGATGGCTGAGTTGTATTATCACTGGACTATTAATCCAGAAACTCAGTTAATGGGGACCTGGGTTCGAATCCTGCCACAGCAGATGGTGGAATTTAAATTCAATTTTTAAAAAAATCTGTTATTAAGAATCTACTGATGACCATGATACCATTGTCAATTGTCAGGAATACCCATCCGATTCACTAATGTCCGTTTGGGAAGGAAATCTGCTGTTCTTACCTAGTCTGGCTTGCACGTGATTCCACAGCCAAAGCAATGTGCTGTCCATGGGTAACTAGGGATGGGTAATAAATGCTGTAAGAAGTCTCACAACACCAGGTTAAAGTAGGACTTTAATCTGATGTTGTGAAACTTCTTACTGTGTTTACCCCAGTCCATCGCCGGTATCTCCACATCATAATAAATGCTGGCCAGCCAACCACACCCATGGCCCACAAATGAATTTTTAAAAAGTTATGTTTTTAATTTTTAAAAAGTTGTGTTTCAAAAGTTGTGTCTTGATCATTTTACTGGAGACACCCCACAAAAGATCAGTCAGATTTGTGGATGGTGTGTAGGGGAGATGGGCTTCGATTGAATGTTCTGAGTCTGACTCCCTGCTGCTCTCCTTATTTCAGTGCTGTGAGCCCGAAGCAAGCACCAAAGTGAAGCAACAGACCCCATACCAGCCAAACAACTGGCAGCGATTTAGTTTTATACTTCCAGAGCCGGAGAAACTGCACAAAGGTATGTTCCTTTCTGATTATGTCCTCCTCAGACTCCACAGGCATAGTGGGCCACAGAAACGTTTGTGAACCTATTGCAATTGAAGTTGTTATTCATTTCATAAATTCCTAACCTCCTGTGGCACAGCTTACTTCAAAGTGGATAATCCACAGCTTAATTTGAACAGGAGCATTACTCTATGTAAAGTACTTGGTATTTATTCTGCTGTTAATGATCTATCCTTTCAAGATTCTGAAGTCTCATCACTTAGAATCGTAGAATGCCTACAGTGCAGAAAGAGGCTACTGGGCCCATCCAGTCTGTGCCAGCTCTCCATCAGAGCATCCCATGCCCTATCCCTGTAACCCCCACATATTTACCCTGCTAATCCCTTTAACATACACATCTTCGCTAATAATGGGCAATTTACTATGGCGAACCCATCTAATAGCTTATTTGCCAGACAATTAGAGACTTCAAGAGCATCCTGAAGCAACTGAAAAAGGGCATTTTTAAAGATTGTTTGACACAGGCATAACATTAAAAGGTATAAATAACAAAACAAGACAGAGAGAGAGATACCTCAATAATATATTAAAAGTCAATAGGTGGAATTTGCTAGCTGTTCCTGCCAATGGAATATTCCATTTCTGCCAACAGCAACCAAACCGCCACAGGTTCCCCATAGGTGGAGGGTGTGATCGATCAACAGGTAATCCTGGAAGATTCTCCCTCTGGCCAGTTGCAGGCTGCCTGTAGAACTCGCCACAGGGGAAGCAGATACTGCCCAATGTCTGCATTTACTTTTTGTCTACAATGCCCTGCTTATTGTTGTCAACTTTTCCTTCTTAACATTCCTAAAACTGCCTGTTTTAACTTGTTACGCTGTAATCATATCCTTCCTATCGTGAAGTTGCTTTGTTGCCTCAGTTTTATATCTTCCGGCACTTTAGTTGAGGAGAAATACCAGTGCTTCAAAATGTTTGTAAGCTTTCCTAATTTGGTTTGAAGTTTTGAAGTCTATTTATTAGTGGCACAAGTAGGCTTACATTAACATTGCAATGAAGTTATTGTGAAAATCTCTTAGTCGCCCCATTCCAGTACTGCTGCCTTGCAGCGTTAGGGACCCGGGTTCAATTTTGACCTTGAGTCACTGTTTGTGCAGAGTCTGCACATTCTTCCCATGACCTTCCTAAGGTCTGAAAGACATGCTGGTTAGGTGCATTGGCTGTGGTAAATTCTCTCTCGGTGTATCCGAATGTGGCGACTAGAGGATTGTCACATAACTTCATGACAGTATTATTGTTAGCCAACTTGTAGGCACTAATAAAGTAAACTTCCATAAAACTTTAACCTGTTACATAGGAGTTTTACCTCATGTCATTTCTGGTTCTTTTGCCAGTCATCTTAAATCTGTGTCCCTCCAGTTAGCAACCCTTTAGCCCTAGAAACGGTTTCTCTTTATCTGAATTCTTCATGACTTCAATCACTTCTATCAAATCTCTTCTCAAACTTCTTTTGTTTTAGGGAGAACTAGTGCTCCCAAGTCTCCAATCTCTCCGTGTAACTGCAATCCTTTACCCCGGAACTATTTTAGTAAATATTTTCTGTATCCTCACCGAAATATATACACCTTCTGTAAAATGTGATGTCCAGGATTGGAAACAATAGGCTAAACTATGTTCCATAAATCATAACTTCCTTGCTTTAACCAAGATCCCAAAGTAAGAAGTCTCACAACACCAAGTTAAAGTCCAAACAGTTTATTTGGTAGCATGAGCTTCTGGAGTGTCACTCCTTCATCAGGTGAGTGGCACTGCGAAAGCCTGTGATACCAAATAACACTTTAACCTGGTATTATGAGACTTCTCACTGTTCCCATTGCAGTCCAATGTTGGCATCTCCACATGAAGATCCCATATGCATTATGTTTTGCTAATGTATCCTTATACCTTAAGAAAACAGTCCTCCAGGTCTCTCTTTTCCCTTTTAAAATTGTAGCATACAACTCACATCATCTCATTCCATCTTCCGACCAAAAAAAGGTATCACCTCAGACTTTCCTGTATCGAACTTAGCTTTTAACTGCCAATGCAAACAGTGGTAATACTGTTAAAGATTCAGATACTCTGATGACAATAGATACACACCCTTACTTTCCAAATAGCCCTTTTCTCCTGCAGGTTGCTTTATATTTTGCTGTTTTTGGTTTTGGCAGATGGCTAAAAAGGAGGATGATCTCGATGTGCTGCTCCCAAACTGGTCGGGAGCGGCTGCGCATGGATTCAGCATTAGTGGTGGTGATGATGGGATCTTCATCAAGGATGTGGTGCAGAACTCTCCAGCAGGGAAGAGTGGTGTGATGAGAGAAGGTACCAGTGCCATTTTCCAGTTACTGGTTTTCACGGTTAAGGTTGGGGTAGAACACTGAATAAATTATCTAATTCTAAATGGAGGACCTTGTAATCTCATCATTTATTATATTAAAATTAAATGGTAATTACCTTCACTCTTATTGAAATTATGTTCAAAATATACAGCTTATTTCAAATCATTCAGAAATGTAGATTTCTGGATTTGTACATCTCAAAGTTACTGTTATAGACTTGAAGATGTATTGGTGGACCTCCCTTGCCTGTGTTTACCACAAAATTGGATAAAGCCATTATAAGGATAGAAGTTTTACACCACAGATACACAATACGTTATTTCGCTTCAGTGATTATGTCTCTTTAAAGCTGCAGAGTCTAATTATTGTTGAATAAATGCTGAGGTCATTCAGAGTATAATTGCTGTACTATTAGGAAAAGCCAATTCAGTTTGTATCATGTTTCCCGTTCTTCTGCAAAGTCTTGTTATTGTTGAGTAAAGATAGGCTAGGGTCACTCAGAGTTATAACTGCAATATTGTCAGGAAACTTTGAAATCAGGCCCCAGCAGAAAGGTATGTATCATTATATGATTATTTTATACACCAACCTCAAGTTGCTCTCAAGCCACACACCAAACAGACTTGGAAATGTAATGGCAGTTCCTTCACATTTGTTGGTTTAAAATCCTGGAATTCCCTCTCTAATACAATTGTGGGTCAACTCACAGCTTGTGGACTGCAGCGATTCAAGAAGGCAGCTCTCCACCACCTTCTCAAGGGCAACTATGGATGGACAATAAATGCTGGCCCCCAGACAATGTGCATTCATGTCCCATGAATGAATTTTTAAAAGTTTCCATAGCCAATCTTATTTTCCATAGAGCCTGGCTTTAGAAGTGCTATAGGTCTCCAGTATCTCACCCAGGTGGACATACCTCATTACAGTGAGTATTGGCACTCACTGTGGGCATCACTGTCAAGTTCAATTATATCCTGAACCAAGATCCAGAAAAAATACCTGTACATTCCAGCACAAGTCACTGAATATAGAGTTCAGCTAGACATATGCAGGGCCACTAACCCTGATTGTAGCATTATAACTGCCAACACAGCTGGGACCAATTAGTTAACTCAGCACAGACTAGCGATTGCTGTTGTGTAATTACAGATTCACATAGAATGGTGCATTCACAAGATGAGTCTTTGCCCTTTCCCTCTTTGGCATTCTCTTTCGTTCTATGCAGCTGGTTTCTCATCTAACTCTGGCCTGAGATTGGCTTTAATCTCTGTACTTTAAAACATCCTGCAAATCTGAAATCACACCCCTCCCCTCCACATCTGTCTTTAAGGTGACCAGATTGTCAGTGCAACTATTTACTTTGATGACATGGGATATGAAGAAGCACAGAAGATATTAGAGACTGTGGATCGACATACTGTGGGACTGAAGCTACACCGAAAAGGAGAAAAGCTTTCTCCTGGGGGAAGCTATTCCTGGAACCCAGAACGGATTGAGGCTACAAGTCCAGATGCTGTACTGGTATGTGTGGCATGTTGAATAAAGTCACAAGTGAAATGATTTTTTTTACAATTTAGAATCACAGAATGGCATTGCTTTCTCATGTAACGTAACTGCTTCAGGAAAGGAGTGGGTCTAGAATACTCCCAGGTTCTGTGGGTCAGTCCATTTACAGTGTATGGTACATTCTGTGGCACAGCATGGAGACCTAGACCTGGAATTACCCCCCACAAACGGATTTTCCAGTGTAAATGGGTTTACAGTTCTGTACTAGTGGTACCAGGCAGTCAATCAACGAGGCAGACAACACATTCAGAAGAGGGGAGCAGAGAGAATTTATGGAGAAAACAAAATAACGGAGGAATGCAGTTTGTGGCATAAAAATTCTCTAAAAATTACCGTACGCTCCAATAACTGGAGAGGCAAGGGCGACAATCTCACCAAGTCAATTCTAAGTGCCAAGCAAGCATGCAAATGGGAGAGAATCGCGCTCACTTTTTCAGCAAGCTTTCAGACAAAGGTACAAAAGAAAAGACGAAGTGCGATTCATGCCAGTAGTCTATTCACACCGAAAAGATGGCTGCTCACACGAGAGGGCACTACTGTGCATGTGCAGATCTTCAATGTTCTGTGCAAAATAAGACATGCCCCCCCTCCCGATTGCTGGTCTCCCCAGTCGATCACGCCATCATAGACTACCCATCCCATCCCCTCAGGCCAATCATCCCACCACCACCTGGTCGATCACCTTCTCAGTCAATTCCCAATTGCAGTGTTCGCAGCTTTCCCCCACCTGCCTCCCCTTAGCTGTTGCCCCATCATGGCCCCGCCCCTTGTGCCAGTCTGCACAGTGGGCAGTGCCAGGGCCCCAGACTGGCACTGCCCCCTTTGCCCCCAACCACCCAGGGGCCTCACAGTCCCTAGTCCTGTCGACAAGGCTGTCACGACAGATCTCCCTTGCGGGGGACCTTGCGAGGCCATTAAGGCAAGTGAGTCGGAAGATTTCATTCCAGGCTCATTATGAACATTTAAATCTAAGCATGACAGCATGGGAGAAATCTTTTCAATAGGGTGTACAAAACGTTGCGGGGAAAGCCACCTGGAAACTAAATCAACAGTACTGATATCAGCACATTCGATGCAGAGATTAGTTTATAGTACTTCACACTGGAGAATACAAATGGCAGGCAGGAGTGTGTGAAAAGCAAGCTGAAAATGTGAACTGATGCATATGTTTTAAGAATGCTGTCAAGCGTGGGCTTGGAATAGCAAGATGGAAGGGTTGCAAAGCAAAAGTAATCTTGAGAGGCTTCAAGATAGAGGAATGGGGAATGGAAGGTGGAGAGGGCCCATCAGATACTAGATCATAGAGGATGGGATGGGACAGGCTAGAGATGGTGTTAGAGTCTAGGCTCTCTGTATTGGAAGGCCTTCCAGCTGTGCGCAAGGGAGAGCATCGGAGTCAAGTTTGATCCTCCTGAATGTCTTAAGACATGTTGAGGTGTGACTCTCCCAGTCCTCTGTGCTTCTCTAGTAGTCTCTGCGTGTCCCAGATTTAAATTGTTTTGTGTAATCAGCTCCACACTAGAAATACGTGCAGAGCTGATTTTCATGCTGAAATCGGCATTGGACCTAGACTGAATTCTCCGCGCCTGCTAGCATCTCCACCTGCTGCCGGGAGTGGTTCACCCCAATTGGGGTTTACTCCTGCTCCCCACTAATGGGGAACAAGTGGCCTAACATCGCTGAAAGGAACAGAGGCCATCGAGGACCCCCCTCCGGGAGCTCAGGAGTAAGGGGGGGGTGCCTCTTCGGCAGTACCAGCCAGCCACTATGGCATTACCTAAGGGTATCCTGACACCATCCACCGAGCATCTGACAGTGGCACACAGCAGTAGCACAGGGCAGAGATCTTTTGGGAGTGGAGGGATGACTACTGCCATGCTGCCAGAGAAAGTGGAGGAGGGAGGGAACGAGGACAATCAGGACTGGTGATCGGGAGACGGTGAGGGGAGCGGTCTGCAGGGCCAGCAATCTGGAAGCCGGTAAAGAGGAGAACACTGGCAGATCAGCGCTTGCATAGTGGTCTACCCAGCCCCCAGATTTCCAGAGTGAATCCTGCTAGCATACTTTGTGATGTACAGAGTGTCAGAGTTTCATTCTGGAAATCAGGCAAAAAAATTTAGCAAATTTACTCCCATTTTTTAGAAGCTTCGAGAATTTTTTTGGGGAGAATCCCGGCCTTGCTCTTTTCAGCAGAATCACAGGACCAGGTCCAAAATAGATATTCTGGTTGACAGTTTATTCACTCCTGAGATCTCATACTACCAAACTAGCTGTAACTAGCGAGATCAGCACAGGCCTGACACTCAGACTTTACTGTGCTGAATGACAGTTTTTCTTAAATAAAAACAAAGCTGGATATGACAACAGATTTAATACTTTTTCTAGAGTGGAGACGATGAAGACTATCAGAGGATTTTCCGAACAAAAATCAAGCCGCGACTGAAGTCAGAAGATGGTATAGAGACAGCAGATCAAGGTGACAGATCTTCCAACGTGCATATCACCAGAAAGGTTATCACACGCACAATTCATACATCTGATCCGACAGTCGTAACAGACATGGACATCCAGAATCCAGAATTTAAAATAAAAGTTCCAAGGTTTGAGCAAGTCACCATTGAGAGACCGGAGCAAGTGGATGCGCCACAGATGGATGTAGATGTTAATCTCCCAAGTACTGAAGGTCTGAAATTTCAAACGGACAGCCAACGGACGACACACACGATGCACATTGTGAAAACCAAAGTCATAGAGGTAACTGGGCCGGATACAGAGCAGGGTCAGACTACGTTCCATGTGCCGCAGATCAATATAGCAGGAAGAGGAGAGGCAGTGCAGACCTCAGAACTTGATGTCACAGTCCCAAAGGCAACTGTGAAAGGTCAGGTTATTGATATCAGCACAAGTGGAGCAGAAACAGAATTCTCTTCTCCTAAGGTTGATGTCGATCTTAATATATCTGGAAATCGTAATGATTTGAAAGGTCCAAAGATTGATGTGCAGACGTCGAAAATGCAGCTTGATGGTTCAGGATTCAATGCGCAAGATGGGAAATTAAATATCAAAATGAAGACAGCACATTTCAATGTTTCAGATTCTGACAGAAAAGGGATTCCAAATGCCCAAGCTACGAGTAAGTGGACAAAAGTAGAAGGACCAGATGTAGACATTGGTACTAAATTGCCTGAGACACATCTGAAACTGTCTGGACCAAAGATAGAAGGTGACATTCAAACACCTGCAATAGGCAGGGGTGTCAGTGAAGTCAAAGGGTCTGAGATTAAAATGCCAGGATTCAGTGTCTCAGAACGCACAATCAAAACACCTGATTTTGATCTGGATGTCAACGGCACAAAATCAACCGATGATGTTGATGCCCCTAACATTAAACTGGGGGGGGGTATCACAGGCCCTATCTTTGAAATGCCTGCGTTAGGTGTCTCTACAACCGGGATGACAAAGCCTGATATTAATCTGCAGCAGGAATGTCCAAGCATGGAACATAATGTTGATATACCTGACATCAATCTGCACGGTGGTATCAAAGGTTCAAAATTCAATACCTCCGGTTTCACAATCAAAAAACCTGAATTTGATTTAGATGGCAAAGAAACCAAATTGACGGGAGCAGTTGATGTTCCTGATGTTGATCTTCGGGGTGAGTTCAAAAGCCCAGATCTGAGTATTCAAGGTCCCAAGTTTGATATTGAGGGTCCTGATGTAAAAGGAAGCAGGCTGAAGTTTTCAATGCCTTCTATAACTATGCCCAGTGTGACTGTCCCAGATGTTAATTTGAATGTTAAAGCCCCTAAATTGAAAGGTGACCACAATATAGATCTTTCTTCTGCAGAGAAACAGAGTGAGATCAAAGGACCCCAGGTCGATGTAGATGTTCCTGAGGCTGATATTAAAGGTCCCAGTGGGAGGTTCCACATGCCACATATCAAACTGCCGAGGTTTGGAATCAGTGGGGGTAAATTAGAAGGACCAGACCTAGACGTTGATGCTAATCTTCCTGAGGGAGATGTCAAACTAACTGGACCTCAGATAGAAGGTGATGTTGATGTGCCTGATGTGGATCTAGATGTTGGAGGAGATTCTGGTAAGATCAAGGGCCCAACAATTAAAATGCCAGAATTTAATACCTCAGGACCCAAAATCGAAAAACCCAAACTGGACATACACCTCAAAGGTCCTAAACTAAGCGGTGATGTTGATGTCCCGGAGATAGATCAGGGGATGGATCTCAAAGGCTCAGATGTGAACATTAAAGGTCCCAGTGTTGATCTTGAAGGACCCGATGTCAAAGGGAGTGGCCTCAAGTTTTCAATGCCTTCCATTAATTTGCCCAGTGTGAATGTTCCAGACTTTGATTGGAAACTAAAAGGCCCAAAATTGAAAGGTGACCATGACATAGACGTTCCTTCTGCTGATATACAGGGTGAGATCAAAGGACCCAAGATAGATGTAGATGTCCCTGAGGCTGATATTAAAGGTCCCAGTGGGAAATTCCACATGCCCAAATTCAAAATGCCCAAGTTTGGAATAGGTGGAGGCACATTAGAAGGACCAGAAGTAAACATAGATGCTAAACTTCCTGAGGGAAATGTCAAAGTAACTGGATCTCAGATAGAAGGTAGTGTTGATGTGCCTGATGTGGATCTAGATGTTGGGGGAGGTTCTGGAAAGATCAAGGGCCCCACACTTAAAATGCCAGACTTCCATATCTCTGGACCAAAGATCCCAAAGCCTGGCTTTGGTTTGGGGCTCAAAGGCCCAAAACTATCAGGAGATGTTGACGTCCCTGATGTTAATCTCGATGCAAATGTCAAAGACCCAAATGTGAATATTAAAGGTCCCAAGGCTGATATCGAGGGACCTGATGTCAAAGGAGATGGCATCAAATTTTCAATGCCTTCCATAACTCTGCCAAAAATAAAGTCTCCTGACCTTGATCTGAGTCTTGAAGGTCCAAAATTGAAAGGTGACCATGATATTGACCTTCCTTCTACAGATATACAGGGTGAGATCAAAGGACCCAAGGTAGATGTTGACGTTCCTGAGGCTGATATTAAAGGTGCCAGTGGGAAGTTCCACATGCCCAAATTCAAAATGCCCAAGTTTGGAATTGGTGGGGGAACGCTGGAAGGACCAGATGTAAACATTGATGCTAATCTTCCTGAGGGAGATGTCAAAGTAACCGGACCTCAGATAGAAGGTGGTGTTGATGTGCCTGACGTTGATATAGTTGTTGGGAGAGATTCTGGTGAGATCAAAGGTCCTAAAATTAAAATGCCAGACTTTAATATCTCAGGACCCAAGTTCAAGAAACCTGAATTGGATGTACAGCTCAAAGGTCCAAAACTGAGTGGTGATGTTGATGTCCCTGATGTTAATCTAGATGCAAAAGTCAAAGGCCCAGATGTGAACATTAAAGGTCCCAAGGCTGATATTGAGGGACCTGATGTTAAAGAAAGCGGCCTCAAGTTTTCAATGCCTTCCATTCATTTGCCCAGTGTAAATGTTCCAGACTTTGATTGGAAACTAAAAGGTCCGAAATTGAAAGGTGATCATGATATAGACCTTCCTTCTGCTGATATAGAGGGCGAGATCAAAGAACCCAAAATAGATGTAGATGTTCCTGAGGCTGATATTAAAGGTCCCAGTGGGAAGTTCCACATGCCCAAATTCAAAATGCCCAAGTTTGGAATTGGTGGGGGCACATTAGAAGGACCAGATGTAAACATTGATGCTAATCTTCCTGAGGGAGATGTCAAAGTAACTGGACCTCAGATAGAAGGTGGTGTTGATGTGCCTGATGTGGATCTAGATGTTGGGAGAGGTTCTGGTAAGATCAAGGGCCCTACACTTAAGATGCCAGACTTCCATATCTCTGGACCAAAGATCCCAAAGTCTGACTTTGGTTTGGAGCTCAAAGGTCCAAAACTGTCAGGCGACGTTGATGTTTCTGATGTTAATCTGGATGCAAATGTCAAAGACCCAGATGTGAATATTAAAGGTCCCAAAGCTGATATCGAAGGATCTAATGTTAAAGGAGGAGGCATCAAGTTTTCAATGCCTTCCATAACTCTGCCAAAAATAAAGTCGCCTGACATTGATCTGAGTCTTGAAGGTCCAAAATTGAAAGGTGACCATGATATAGACCTTCCTTCTGCAGATATACAGGGTGAGATCAAAGAACCCAACGTAGATGTAGACGTTCCTGAGGCTGATATTAAAGGTCCCAGTGGTAGGTTTCACATGCCCAAATTCAGAATGCCCAAATTTGGGATTGGTGGGGGTACATTAAAAGGACCAGATCTAGACATTGATGCTAATCTTCCTGAGGGAGATGTCAAACTAACTGGACCACAGATAGAAGGTGATTTTGATGTGCCTCATGCGGATCTAGATGTTGGGGGAGGTTCTGGTAAGATCAAGGGCCCTGAAGTGAAAATGCCAGACTTCAATATCTCAGGACCCAAGTTCAAAAAACCCGAAATGGACGTACATCTCAAAGGTCCAAAACTGAATGGTGATGTTGATGTCCCTAATGTAAATCTGGGGACAGATCTCAAAGGCCCAGATGTGAACATTAAAGGTCCTAATGTTGACCTTGAGGGTCCTGATGTGAAAGGAGGTGGTCTCAAGTTTTCAATGCCTTCCATTAATTTGCCCAGTGTGAACATTCCAGACTTTGATTGGAAACTAAAAGGTCCAAAATTGAAAGGTGATCATGATGTAGACCTTCATTCTGCAGATATACAGGGCGAGATTAAAGAACCCAAGGTAGATGTAGATGTCCCTGAGGCTGATATTAAAGGTCCCAGTGGGAAGTTCCACATGCCAAAATTCAGAATGCCCAAGTTTGGAATTGGTGGGGGCACATTAGAAGGACCAGATGTAAACATTGATGCTAATCTTCCTGAGGGAGATGTCAAACTAACTGGACCTCAGATAGAAGGTGGTGTTGATGTGCCTGATGTGGATCTAGATGTTGGGGAAGGTTCTGGTAAGATCAAGGGCCCTACATTTAAAATGCCAGAATTTAATATCTCAGGACCGAAGATCAAAAAACCCGAATTGGACGTACAGCTCAAAGGTCCAAAACTAAGGGGTGATGTTGACGTCCCTGATGTAAATCTGGGGACGGATCTCAAAGGCCCAGATGTGAACATTAAAGGTCCAAATGTTGATCTTGAGGGTCCTGATGTCAAAGGAGGCGGCCTCAAGTTTTCAATGCCTTCCATTAATTTGCCCAGTGTGAATGTTCCAGACTTTGATTGGAAACTGAAAGGCCCAAAATTGAAAGGTGACCATGATACAGACCTTCCTTCTGCTGATATAGCGGGTGAGATTAAAGGACCTGAAGTCAATGTCGATATTCCTGAGGCAGATATTAAAGGTGCCAGTGGGAAGTTCCACATGCCCAAATTCAAAATGCCCAAGTTTGGAATTGGTGGGAGCACATTAGAAGGACCAGATGTAAACATTGATGCTAAACTTCCTGAGGGAGATGTCAAATTAACTGGACCTCAGATAGAAGGTGGTGTTGATGTGCCTGATGTGGATCTAGATGTAGGGGGAGGTTCTGGTAAGATCAAGGGCCCTAAAATTAAAATGCCAGATTTTAATATTTCAGGACCTAAGTTCAAGAAGCCTGAATTGGACGTACATCTCAAAGGTCCAAAACTAAGCGGGGATGTTAACGTCCCCGAGGTAAACCTGGGTACAGATCTCAAAGGCTCAGATGTGAGCATTAAAGGTCCCAAGGCTGATATCGAGGGACCTGATGTTAAAGGAAGTGGCCTCAAGTTTTCAATGCCTTCCATTAATTTGCCCAGTGTGAATGTTCCAGACTTTGATTGGAAACTGAAAGGCCCAAAATTGAAAGGTGACCATGATATAGACCTTCCTTCTGCTGATATACAGGGTGAGATTAAAGGACCTGAAGTCGATGTAGATGTTCCTGAGGCTGATATCAAAGGTCCCAGTGGGAAGTTCCACATGCCCAAATTCAAAATGCCCAAATTTGGAATTGGTGGGGGCACATTAGAAGGACCAGATGTAAGCATAGATGCAAATCTTCCTGAGGGAGATGTTAAACTAACTGGCCCACAGATAGAAGGTGATGTTGACGTGCCTGATGTAGATCTAGATGTTGGGGGAGGTTCAGGTAAGATCAAGGGCCCTACACTTAAAATGCCAGAGTTCAATATCTCAGGACCAAAGATCTCAAAGCCCGACTTTGGTTTGGAGCTAAAAGGCCCCAAACTTTCAGGTGATGTTGATGTCCCTGATGTTAATCTGAGTGCGAAAGTCAAAGGCCCAGATGTGAACATTAAAGGTCCCAAGGCTGATATCGAGGGACCTGATGTCAAAGGAGGAGGCATCAAGTTTTCTATGCCGTCCATAAGTCTGCCAAAAATAAAGTCTCCTGACTTTGATTTGAGTCTTCACGGCCCAAAATTGAAAGGTGACCATGATATAGATCTTCCTTCTGCAGATATACAAGGTGAGATCAAAGGACCTAAGGCTGATGTAGACGTTCCTGAGGCTGATATTAAAGGTCCCAGTGGTAGGTTTCACATGCCCAAATTCAGAATGCCCAAATTTGGAATTGGTGGGGGCACATTAAAAGGACCAGATCTAGACATTGATGCTAATCTTCCTGAGGGAGATGTCAAAGTAACTGGACCTCAGATAGAGGGTGGCGTTGATGTGCCTGATGTGGATCTAGATGTTGGGGGAGATGCTGGTAAGATTAAGGGCCCTAAAGTGAAATTGCCAGACTTTAATATCTCAGGACCCAAGTTCAAAAAACCCGAAATAGACGTACATCTCAAAGGTCCAAAACTGAGTGGTGATGTTGATGTCCCTGATGTAAATCTGGGGACAGATCTCAAAGGCCCAGATGTGAACATTAAAGGTCCCAATGTTGACCTTGAGGGTCCTGATGTCAAAGGAAGCGGCCTCAAGTTTTCAATGCCTTCCATTAATTTGCCCAGTGTGAATGTTCCAGACTTTGATTGGAAACTAAAAGGCCCAAAATTGAAAGGTGACCATGATATAGAACTTCCTTCTGCAGATATACAGGGTGAGATAAAAGGACCCAAGGTAGATGTAGATGTCCCTGAGGCTGATATAAAAGGTCCCAGTGGGAAGTTCCATATGCCCAAATTCAAACTGCCCAAGTTTGGAATTGGTGGGGGCACATTAGAAGGACCAGATGTAAACGTTGATGCTAAACTTCCTGAGGGAGATGTCAAATTAACTGGACCTCAGATAGAAGGTGGTGTTGATGTGCCTGATGTGGATTTAGATGTTGGGGGAGGTTCTGGTAAGATCAAAGGCCCTAAATTGAAAATGCCAGACTTTAATATCTCAGGACCCAAGTTCAAGAAACCCGAATTGGATGTTCAGCTCAAAGGTCCAAAACTGTCAGGTGATGTTGACGTCCCTGATGTTAATGTGGACACGAAACTGAAAGGTCCAGATGTGAACATTAAAGGTCCCAATGTTGACCTTGAGGGACCTGATGTCAAAGGAAGTGGCCTCAAGTTTTCACTGCCTTCCATTAATTTGCCCAGTGTGAATGTTCCAGACTTTGATTGGAAACTAAAAGGCCCAAAATTGAAAGGTGACCATGATATAGACCTTCCTTCTGCAGATATACAGGGTGATATCAAAGGACCCAAGGTAGATATAGATGTTCCTGAGGCTGATATTAAAGGTCCCAGTGGGAAGTTCCACATGCCCAAATTCAAAATGCCCAAGTTTGGAATGGGTGGGGGGACGCTAGAAGGACCAGATGTAAACATTGATGCTAATCTTCCTGAGGGAGATATCAAACTAACTGGCCCACAGATAGAAGGTGGTGTTGATGTGCCTGATGTGGATCTAGATGTTGGGGGAGGTTCTGGTAAGATCAAGGGCCCTAAATTGAAAATGCCAGACTTTAGTATCTCAGGACCCAAGTTCAAGAAACCCGAATTGGATGTACACCTCAAAGGTCCAAAACTGAGCGGTGACGTTGATGTCCCCGACGTAAATTTGGAGACGGATCTCAAAGGCTCAGATGTGAACATTAAAGGTCCCAATGTTGACCTTGAGGGTCCTGATGTCAAAGGAAGCGGCCTCAAGTTTTCAATGCCTTCCATTAATTTGCCCAGTGTGAATGTTCCAGACTTTGATTGGAAACTAAAAGGCCCAAAATTGAAAGGTGACCATGACATAGACCTTCCTTCTGCTGATATACAGGGTGAGATTAAAGGACCTGAAGTCGATGTAGATGTTCCTGAGGCTGATATCAAAGGTCCCAGTGGGAAATTCCACATGCCCAAATTCAGAATGCCCAAGTTTGGAATTGGTGGGGGCACATTAGAAGGACCAGATCTAAACGTTGAGGCAAATCTTCCTGAGGGAGATGTTAAACTAACTGGCCCACAGATAGAAGGTGGAGTTGATATGCCTGATGTGGATATGGATATTGGGGGAGGTTCTGGTAAGATCAAGGGTCCCAGATTGAAAATGCCAGACTTCCATATCTCTGGACCAAAGATCCCAAAGCCTGATTTTGGTTTGGAGCTCAAAGGCCCAAAACTATCAGGAGATGTTGATATTCCTGATGCTAATCTGGATGCCAAAGTCAAAAGCCCAGATTTGAACATTAAAGGTCCTAAGGCTGATATCGAGGGACCTGATGTCAAAGGAGGTGGCATCAAATTTTCAATGCCTTCCATAACAATGCCAAAAATTAAGACTCCTGACCTTGATTTGAGTCTTAAAGGCCCAAATTTGAAAGGTGACCATGATATAGACCTTCCTTCTGCAGATATACAGGGTGAGATTAAAGGACGTAAGGTCGATATAGACGTTCCTGAGGCTGATATTAAAGGTTCCAGTGGTAGGTTCCACATGCCACATATTAAACTGCCCAGGTTTGGGATGAGTGGTGGTAAATTAGAAGGCCCAGATCTAGACGTTGATGCTAATCTTCCTAGGGGAGATGTCGAACTAGCTGGACCTCAGGTAGAAGGTGCTGTTGATGTGCCTGATGTAGATCTGGATGTTGGAGGAGGCAAAATCAAAGGCCCTAGATTGAAAATGCCAGAATTTAATATCTCAGCACCCAAATTCAAAAAACCCGAATTGGATGTTCAGCTCAAAGGTCCAAAACTGTCAGGTGATGTTGACGTCCCTGAGGTAGATCTCAGTGCAGATCTCAAAGGCCCAGATGTGAACATTAAAGGTCCCAATGTTGACCTTGAGGGTCCTGATGTCAAAGGAAGCGGCCTCAAATTTTCAATGCCTTCCATTAATTTGCCCAGTGTGAATGTTCCAGACTTTGATTGGAAACTAAAAGGCCCAAAATTGAAAGGTGACCACGATGTAGACCTTCCTTCTGCAGGTATACAGGGTGAGATCAAAGGACCCAAGGTAGATGTAGATGTCCCTGAGGCTGATATTAAAGGTCCCAGTGGGAAGTTCCACATGCCCAAATTCAAAATGCCCAAGTTTGGAATTGGTGGGGGGACACTGGAAGGACCAGATGTAAACATTGATGCTAATCTTCCTGAAGGAGATGTCAAACTAACTGGACCACAGATAGAAGGCGATTTTGATGTGCCTGATGTGGATCTAGATGTTGGGGGAGGTTCTGGTAAGATCAAGGGCCCTAAATTGAAAATGCCAGACTTTAATATCTCAGGACCCAAGTTCAAGAAACCCGAATTGGATGTTCAGCTCAAAGGTCCAAAACTGTCAGGTGATGTTGACGTCCCTGATTTTAATGTGGACACGAAACTGAAAGGTCCAGATGTGAACATTAAAGGTCCCAATGTTGACCTTGAGGGACCTGATGTCAAAGGAAGCGGCCTCAAGTTTTCAATGCCTTCCATTAATTTGCCCAGTGTGAATGTTCCAGACTTTGATTGGAAACTAAAAGGCCCAAAATTGAAAGGTGACTATGACGTAGACCTTCCTTCTGCAGATATACAGGGTGAAATCAAAGGACCCAAGGTGGATGTAGATGCTCCTGAGGCTGATATTAAAGGTCCCAGTGGAAAGTTCCACATGCCCAAGTTCAAAATGCCCAAATTTGGAATGGGTGGGGGCACATTAGAAGGACCTGATATCAATATTGATGCTAATCTTCCTGAAGGAGATGTCAAACTTATTGAACCACACATAGAAGGTGGTGTTGATTTGCCTGATGTGGATCTAGATGTAGGGGGTGGTTCTGGTAAGATCAAGGGCCCTAAATTGAAAATGCCAGATTTTAATATCTCTGGACCAAAGATTCCAAAGCCTGACTTTGGTTTGGAGCTCAAAGGCCCTAAACTCTCAGGAGATGTTGATGTCCCTGATGTTAATCTGGACGCGAACATCAAAGGCCCAGATGTGAACATTAAAGGTCCCAAGGCTAATATCGAGGGACCTGATGTCAAAGGAGGTGGCATCAAGTTTTCAATGCCTTCCATAACACTGCCAAAAATAAAGACCCCAGACCTTGATTTAAGTCTTCAAGGCCCGACATTGAAAGGTGACCATGATATAGACCTCTCTGCTGCAACAATAGAGGGTGAGGTTAAAGGACCCAAGGTCGATGTAAATGTTCCTGAGGCTGATATTAAAGCTCCCAAAGGAAGATTCCACATGCCCAAATTCAGGATGCCGAGGTTTGGAATGGGTGGAGGTAAATTAGAAGGACCAGATCTTGACATGGAAGCTAATCTTCCTGAGGGAGATGTTAAACTATCCGGACCCAAGATTGAAGGGAACATTGATGTGCCTGATGTTGATCTTGATGTTGGGGGGGGCTCCGGTAAGATCAAGGGACCAAAAATTAAAATGCCAGAATTTAATATTTCAGGTGGCAAATTCAAAAAACCTGATTTGGATTTAGCGCTCAAAGGTCCAAAACTGACTGGTGATGTTGACGTCCCCGACGTAAATCTGGGGACGGATCTCAAAACTCCAGATGTGAACATTAAAGGTCCCAGTGTTGATCTTGAGGGACCTGATGTCAAAGGAAGCGGTGTCAAGTTTTCAATGCCTTCCATTAATTTGCCCAATGTGAATGTTCCAGACATTGATTGGAAACTAAAAGGCCCAAAATTGAAAGGTGACCATGATATAGACCTTCCTTCTGCAGATGTACAGGGTGACATCAAAGGACCCAAGGTCGAAGTAGATGCTCCTCAGGCTGATATTAAAGCTCCCAAAGGAAGGTTCCACATGCCCAAATTCAAGCTGCCTAGGTTTGGAATGGGTGGAGGTAAATTAGAAGGACCAGATGTAAACATTGACGCTAAGCTTCCTGAGGGAGATGTTAAACTAACTGGACCACAGATAGAAGGCGGTGTTGATGTGCCTGATGTGGATCTAGATGTTGCAGGAGGTTCTGGTAAGATCAAGGGCCCTAAATTTAGAATGCCTGACTTCCACATCTCTGGACCGAAGATCCCAAAGCCTGACTTTGGCTTGGAGCTCAAAGGCCCTAAACTGTCAGGAGATGTTGATATGCCTGATGTTAATCTGGATGCGAATGTGAAAGGCCCAGATGTAAACATTAAAGGTCCCAAGGCTGATATCGAGGGACCTGATGTCAAAGGTGGTGGCATCAAGTTTTCAATGCCTTCCATAACTATGCCAAAAATCAAATCTCCTGACTTTGACATGAGTCTCAAAGGCCCAAAACTGAAAGGTGACCATGATATAAACCTTCCTTCTGCAGAAATACAGGGTGAGATTAAAGGACCCAAGGTCGATGTAGATGTTCCTGAGGCTGATATTAAAACTTCCAGTGGAAAGTTCCACATGCCACATATTAAATTGCCCAGATTTGGAATCGGTGGGGGTAAATTGGATGGACCAGATCTAGACATTGATGCTAATCTTCCGGAGGGAGATGGTAAACTAACTGGAGCACAGATAGAAGGTGGTGTTGATGTGCCTGATGTGGATCTAGATGTTGCAGGAGGTTCTGGTAAGATCAAGGGCCCAAAATTTAGAATGCCTGACTTCCATATCTCTGGACCAAAGATCCCAAAGCCTGACTTCGGCTTGGAACTCAAAGGCCCTAAACTCTCAGGTGATGTTGATGTCCCAGATGTTAATCTGGACGCCAACATCAAAGGCCCAGATGTGAACATTAAAGGTCCCAAGGCTGATATCGAAGGGCCTGATGTCAAAGGAAGTGGCATCAAGTTTTCAATGCCAACCATAACTCTGCCAAAAATCAAGTCTCCTGACCTTGATTTGAGTCTTCAAGGCCCAAGATTGAAAGGTGACCATGACATAGATCTTCCTTCTGCAGACATACAGGGTGAGATTAAAGGACCAAAGATCGACGTAGATGTCCCTGACACTGATATTAAAGGTCCCAGTGGGAAGTTCCACATGCCCAAATTCAAAATGCCCAAGTTTGGAATGGGTGGAGGCACATTAGAAGGACCAGATGTAAACATTGATGCTAAACTTCCTGAGGGAGATGTTAAAGTAACTGGACCTCGGACAGAAGGTGGTGTTGATGTGCCTGATGTTAATCTAGACATCAAAGGTCCAGATGTGAACATGAAAGGTCCCAGTGTAGATATTGAGGGACCTGATGGCAAAGGAAGCGGCCTCAAATTTTCAATGCCTTCCATTAATTTGCCCAGTGTGAATGTTCCAGACATTGATTGGAAACTAAAAGGCCCAAAGTTGAAAGGTGACCATGATATAGACCTTCCATCTGCAGGTATACAGGGTGAGATCAAAGGACCCAAGTTAGATATAGATACCCCTGAGGCTGATATTAAAGGTCCGAGTGGGAAGTTCCACATGCCCAAATTCAAACTGCCCAAGTTTGGAATGGGTGGAGGCACATTAGAAGGACCAGATGTAAACATTGATGCTAAACTTCCTGAGGGAGATGTTAAAGTAACTGGACCTCAGATACAAGGTGATGTTGACATGCCTGATGTTAATCTGGACACGAATATCAAAGGTCCAGATGTGAACATTAAAGGTCCCACTGTTGACCTTGAGGGACCTGATGTCAAAGGAAGTGGCCTCAAATTTTCAATGCCTTCCATTAATTTGCCCAGTGTGAATGTTCCAGACATTGATTGGAAACTAAAAGGCCCAAAGTTGAAAGGTGACCATGATATAGACCTTCCATCTGCAGGTATACAGGGTGAGATCAAAGGACCCAAGTTAGATATAGATACCCCTGAGGCTGATATTAAAGGTCCGAGTGGGAAGTTCCACATGCCCAAATTCAAAATGCCCAAGTTTGGAATGGGTGGAGGCACATTAGAAGGACCAGATGTAAACATGGATGCTAAACTTCCTGAGGGAGATGTTAAAGTAACTGGACCTCAGATAGAAGGTGATGTTGACGTGCCTGATGTTAATCTCGACACGAATATCAAAGGTCCAGATGTGAACATTAAAGGTCCCAATGTTGATATCGAGGGACCTGATGTCAAAGGAAGCGGCCTCAAGTTTTCAATGCCTTCCATTAATTTGCCCAGTGTGAATGTTCCAGACTTTGATTGGAAACTAAAAGGCCCAAAATTGAAAGGTGAGCATGATATAGACCTTCCTTCTACTGATATACAGGGTGAGATCAAAGGACCCAAGGTAGATGTAGATGTCCCGGAGGCTGATATTAAAGGTCCCAGTGGGAAGTTCCACATGCCCAAATTCAAAATGCCCAAGTTTGGAATGGGTGGGGGCACATTAGAAGGACCAGATGTAAACATTGATGCTAATCTTCCTGAGGGTGATGTCAAACTAACTGGACCTCAGATAGAAGGTGGTGTTGATGTGCCTGATGTGGATTTAGATGTTGGGGGAGGTTCTGGTAAGATCAAAGGCCCTAAATTGAAAATGCCAGACTTTAACATCTCAGGACCCAAGTTCAAGAAACCCGAATTGGATGTTCAGCTCAAAGGTCCAAAACTGTCAGGTGATGTTGACGTCCCTGATTTTAATGTGGACACGAATATCAAAGGTCCAGATGTGAACATTAAAGGTCCCAATGTTGATATCGAGGGACCTGATGTCAAAGGAAGCGGCCTCAAGTTTTCAATGCCTTCCATTAATTTGCCCAGTGTGAATGTTCCAGACTTTGATTGGAAACTAAAAGGCCCAAAATTGAAAGGTGACCATGATATAGACCTTCCTTCTACTGATATACAGGGTGAGATCAAAGGACCCAAGGTAGATGTAGATGTCCCGGAGGCTGATATTAAAGGTCCCAGTGGGAAGTTCCACATGCCCAAATTCAAACTGCCCAAGTTTGGAATGGGTGGGGGCACATTAGAAGGACCAGATGTAAACATTGATGCTAAACTTCCTGAGGGTGATGTCAAACTAACTGGACCTCAGATAGAAGGTGGTGTTGATGTGCCTGATGTGGATCTAGATGTTGGGGGAGGTTCTGGTAAGATCAAGGGCCCTAAATTGAAAATGCCAGACTTTAATATCTCAGGACCCAAGTTCAAGAAACCCGAATTGGATGTTCAGCTCAAAGGTCCAAAACTGTCAGGTGATGTTGACGTCCCTGATTTTAATGTGGACACGAAACTGAAAGGTCCAGATGTGAACATTAAAGGTCCCAATGTTGACCTTGAGGGACCTGATGTCAAAGGAAGCGGCCTCAAGTTTTCAATGCCTTCCATTAATTTGCCCAGTGTGAATGTTCCAGACTTTGATTGGAAACTAAAAGGCCCAAAATTGAAAGGTGAGCATGATATAGAACTTCCTTCTGCAGATATACAGGGTGAGATAAAAGGACCCAAGGTAGATGTAGATGTCCCGGAGGCTGATATTAAAGGTCCCAGTGGGAAGTTCCACATGCCCAAATTCAAAATGCCCAAGTTTGGAATGGGTGGAGGCACATTAGAAGGACCAGATGTAAACATTGATGCTAAACTTCCTGAGGGAGATGTCAAACTAACTGGACCTCAGATAGAAGGTGGTGTTGATGTGCCTGATGTGGATCTAGATGTTGGGGGAGGTTCTGGTAAGATCAAGGGCCCTAAATTGAAAATGCCAGACTTTAACATCTCAGGACCCAAGTTCAAGAAACCCGAATGGGATGTTCAGCTCAAAGGTCCAAAACTGTCAGGTGATGTTGACGTCCCTGATGTTAATGTGGATACAAACCTCAAAGGTCCAGATGTGAACATTAAAGGTCCCAATGTTGACCTTGAGGGACCTGATGTCAAAGGAAGCGGCCTCAAGTTTTCAATGCCTTCCATTAATTTGCCCAGTGTGAATGTTCCAGACTTTGATTGGAAACTAAAAGGCCCAAAATTGAAAGGTGACCATGATATAGACCTTCCTTCTGCAGATATACAGGGTGATATCAAAGGACCCAAGGTAGATATAGATGTCCCGGAGGCTGATATTAAAGGTCCCAGTGGGAAGTTCCACATGCCCAAATTCAAAATGCCCAAGTTTGGAATGGGTGGAGGCACATTAGAAGGACCAGATGTAAACATTGATGCTAATCTTCCTGAAGGAGATGTTAAACTAACTGGACCTCAGATAGAAGGTGCGATTGATGTGCCAGATGTAGATCTTGATGTTGGGGGAGGTTCTACTAAGATCAAGGGCCCTAAATTGACAATGCCAGATGTTAATATCTCAGGACCAAAGATTTCAAAGCCTGACTTCGGTTTGGAGCTCAAAGGCCCTAAACTCTCAGGTGATGTTGACGTTCCTGATGTTAATCTGGACGCGAACATCAAAGGTCCAGATGTGAACATTAAAGGTCCCAAGGCTGATATCGAGGGACCTAATGTTAAAGGAAACGGCCTCAAGTTTTCAATGCCTTCCATTAACTTGCCCAGTGTGAATGTTCCAGACTTGGATTGGAAACTGAAAGGTCCAAAATTGAAAGGTGACCATGATATAGACCTTCCTTCTGCAAATATACAGGGTGAGATCAAAGGACCCAAGGTAGATGTAGATGTCCCGGAGGCTGATATTAAAGGTCCCAGTGGGAAGTTCCACATGCCCAAGTTCAAAATGCCCAAGTTTGGAATGGGTGGGGGCACATTAGAAGGACCAGATCTTGACATTGATGCTAATCTTCCTGAGGGAGATATCAAAGTAACTGGACCTCAGATAGAAGGTGGTGTTGATGTGCCTGATGTGGATCTAGATGTTGGGGGAGGTTCTGGTAAGATCAAAGGGCCTAAATTGAAAATGCCAGACTTTAGTATCTCA
The DNA here is from genome assembly GCA_024679065.1 of Sphyrna mokarran. NCBI lineage: Eukaryota > Metazoa > Chordata > Chondrichthyes > Carcharhiniformes > Carcharhinidae > Sphyrna > Sphyrna mokarran. The sequence continues at coordinate 5,237,451 of JAGIQG010000039.1, read as the reverse complement.
GGACCCAAGTTCAAGAAACCTGAATTGGATGTACAGCTCAAAGGTCCAAAACTGAGCGGTGACATTGATGTCCCCGACGTAAATCTGGAGACAGATCTCAAAGGTCCAGATATGAACATTAAAGGTCCCAATGTTGACCTTGAGGGACCTGATGTCAAAGGAAGCGGCCTCAAGTTTTCAATGCCTTCCATAACTATGCCAAAAGTCAAGACTCCTGACCTTGATCTGAGTTTTCACGGCCCAAAATGGAAAGGTGACCATGATATAGACCTTCCTTCTGCAGATATACAGGGTGAGATCAAAGGACCCAAGGTCGATGTAGATGTTCCTGCGGCTGACATTAAAAGTCCAAGTGGAAGGTTCCAGATGCCCAAATTCAAAATGCCCAAGTTTGGGATGGGTGGTTCGAAATTGGAAGGACCAGATGTAGACATTGATGCTAGTCTTCCTGAGGGAGATGCAAAATTAACTGGACCTCAGATAGAAGGTGGTGTTGATGTGCCTGATGTGGATCTAGATGTTCGAGGAGGCTCTGGTAAGATCAAGGGCCCTAAATTTAAAATGCCAGAATTCCATATCACTGGACCTAAGATCCCAAAGCCTGACTTTGGCTTGGAGCTCAAAGGTCCAAAACTGTCAGGTGATGTTGATGTCCCTGATGTTAGTCTAGATGGTGACCTCCATGGCCCTAAATTTAAAAAACCTGGATTCAGTATTTCTGCATTAAAGATCCCAAAGCCTGATTTGGATTTAGAGCTCAAAGGTCCAAAACTGTCAGGGGATGTTGAAGTCCCGGGTATTCAAATGGAACATGACATCAAAGGCCAAAATCTGAATATTAAAGGGCCAAAGGTAGATATCGAAGGACCTAATGTTAAAGGAAGCGGACCAGCGTTTTCTATGCCTTCGATACATTTTCCACATATTAAAGCCCCCGAGTTTGATTTGAATTTCAAAGGTCCCAAAGTAAAGGGCGATCAGAATATTGACATCTCTTCGCCAAATATAGAGGGAGAAATTAAAGGTCCAAAGATTGATGTAGAAACTCCAGATGTTGAGTTGGAGGGTGCCCATGGACAGTTCCGCATGCCAAAAATTAAAATGCCCACTTTCAAAATGGGTGGATCTAAATTAGAAGGACCTGATCTGGACATCGATGCCACCCTTCCTGACAAAAATGTTAAAATAACTGGACCAAAAATTAAAGGTGGGATTGATGTTCCTGAGATGGACATGGATGCTCATGGTAATGTCAAAGGCCCGGGATTTCACATGCCAGGCATTAACATCTCAATGCCCAAAATTAAACCTGGGAATTTGGATCTTGGGTTTAAAGGTCCTGGTGGCAGTACTGCTGCTGACATTAGTATTGATGGTGACATAAAAGGCCCAAATGTTGATCTTAAAGGCCCCAAAGTAGATATTGAGGGCCCTGATATAAAAGGAAATGGGCACAAGATTTCATTGCCTTCTTTGGACATTTCAGCTCCCAATATATCTTCCCCAGAAATGAATTTTGACTTGAAGGGGCCAAACCTGGAAGGTAGTGCTGATGTTAAATCTCCAAATTTAAGTCTTGACGTTAGTGCACCTGAAATGGATATAGATAGTCAAGAAGCACACCTGAAAATGCCAAAAATAAAGAAACCAAAGTTTGGATTTGGAATTAAAGGACCACAAGGAGACATAAATGTTCCATCTCTGGACATATCTGGTGCAGATGTAGATTTGAATGTTGATTCACCAGACATGAACATTAGCACCAAGGGTAAAAAGGGCAAATTTAGAATGCCTAGATTCAATATCAAATCAAAGAAGCCTGCAGGAGACATGAAAGTGACTACTCCAAAGAGTGACCTTGATTTATCCAAGCCAGATGTAGATATGAAGTCCCCAGATCTAAATGTAAGCCTTGGATCATCTGATGGACAACTGAACATCAAGCCATCCAAAGTAAAGAAACCACGATTTGGGAAAATGAAACTGTCATTTCCAGATGTCGAATTTGACCTGGCATCACCAAAATTCAAAGGTGAACTACCTAGTCCAAAGATTGAAGGAGACCTACAAGCGCCTAACATTGATATTCCAACTGCAGATATGAAAGGTCCACACGTTGACATGAAAGCACCAGGAATAGATGTCAACACAGACGTTGATATGGAAGGACCTGGTTTCAAAGCCAAAGGCACGAAATTAAAATTGCCTTCAGTGAACATCAAGACGCCAAAAATGCCTGAACCAAATTTGGATATTAATTTAAAGGGTGCAAATCTGAAAGGTGAAATATCAGGAGAAGTAAAAGGACCAACAATTGACATAAAGAGACCAGAAATAGATTTTGATGTTGATGCTCCAAATGTTGATATTGATAAACCAGAGGGCAAATTAAAAATGAAAATGAAGAAACCAAAGTTCAACATTTCAGGACCGAAATTCAAAGGCTCAGGTGTGGACGTTGATATTAATAGACTTAAATTAGAAAGTGGAATTAAAGGACCTGATATTAACATTGATGCTCCAGATCTGCATTTGAAAGGGACAAATCTTAAAGGTGATGTTACTGTATCTGACCCAACAATGGAATGTGGTATCAAAGGGCCAAATATAAACCTAGACACGTCGAGTGCAGGTGTAGATGGAAAGTTGAACATGCCTAAACTAGACGCCAAAGCTACAGGACCAGATATGGATGTTGCTGTCAGTCTTCCAAAGGCAGATCTTTCAGGGCCAAAGCTAGAGGGTGACATTAACGTACCTGCGGCAGATATCAAAATTGGTGCACCTGGTGTAAACATTGATGGTCATGCTGCTAAAGTGAAAGGATCAGGTTTTGAGATGCCATCATTGGAATTTTCAGGACCCAAGATCAGTTCATCTGACACTGATCTAAAAAGTGACATCAGAGCACCTAAAATAGATGTGAAAGGACCAGGGTTGGACTTTAAGTCACCAGGTGTCAATTTTGAGGGCGGAGAAGGAAAGTTGAAGATGCCCGAATTTAATGTTTCCAGTTCTAAAGATTCTGATCTGAATTTCGGCATTAGTGCACCAAAGATAGGGGGCGATCTTAAGACACCAGGTTTAGATGTGAATCTTAAGACACCTAATGTGGGCATCAACGCTGGTGGTAAATTCAAAGCCCCCCAGATTGCAATGCCATCAGTTGACATCTCAGCACCTAAACTGGACCTAGATTTAAAGAATCCACAACTAAAAGGTGATGTCAATATTTCCAGCCCAAATATCAAAGGAGACTTTAAAGGACCAGATATGGATGTGAAAGGTCCTAATATAGATCTTGGTGCTGCAGATATTGACATTAAAGGTGGAGGAGGAAAGCTAAAGATGCCTCAAATTGAGATGAAAGGGGTCTCTGCACCTGATTTCAACATTAATGGGAAGGGACCTAAACTAGAAGGAAATTTGGCTGCTGATCTTTCTGGTCCAAATATAAATACTGACATAAAAGGCCTTAAAGTAGACATTAAAGGGCCAGATGTGAAAATGGATACACCAGACATCAACTTTAGTGGTTTAAAAGGAAAAGGTCCCAGCGTTGAATTTAATGTACCAAAAGCTAATGTAGGATTTTCTGAACCAAAGCTCGAGGGTGGCATAAAGGGAGACATAAATGTTGGTGTACCAGATGTGAACCTAAGTACTAAAGTAAGGGGCCCTGAAGTGAAAATCCCTACCGCTGATGTGAAGTTTGGTGCAGAAGGCCCTACGATAAAAGATGTTGGGATCTCTGGTTTAAAAGGTGATGTGAAAGGTCCAGAGATTGATGTGAAAGCTCCTGGTGCAAGGCCAGATATTAAAGCAACAATAGCTGACCTTGACGTTCCACTGGATAAAATGACAATACCCAAATTCAAGCACTCTCAATTTCAAGTAAAGGGGCCGAGTTTACAAGGACCACAAATGACAACGGGAGTCAGTGTTTCAGATCAGTCACAAAGTGCAAGTATCAGCATTAAAGGACCAGAAGCAAGTGTCAACCTGCCAGAGAGTGAGATGGAAAGTTCAGGGGTCAAAGTGAAAAAGGGCAAAATTAAGCTGCCTAAATTTAATTTTTCTAAGTCTAAAGGGAAAAGTAGTATTGAAGGAGCAGAAGGTGAATTCAGTGTATCAGGGCCAAAGATTGACATTAAGGGCTCAAAGGGTAGCCTGGGATTCGGTGATGTTGAGGTGGAGGGAGGAGAAATGGCAGCGTCTGGGAAAAGCTCTGGGCTGGATATAAGCTCTTCCCCAAAAGGGAAGTCGGGCACACTAGATTTCTCATTATTTAAAGGCAAGAAGTCAGAACGTCATAGATCATCATCTCTGAGCGATGAGCACGAAGGCTCACCAACTTCCCCCAAGGGCAGACTAGAGTTTGGAGAAGGGGCGGTGGGCGCAAAAGGCAAAAAGTCAAAGCTGAAATTTGGAACATTCGGAGGCTTCGGGGCTAAGTCAAAGGGCTCCTACGAGGTCACACTTGGTGAAGGCGAGGCAGCAGGAGAGGGCAGTGGAATATCTCTTGTTTCCAAAAAATCCCGCCTGTCCTCCTCGTCCAGCAACGAGAGTGGATCCAGGACAGGGTTCCGCCTTCCTAAGATAGAAGTAAGTATCAACAAAAACAAAGAATAATTCTGTAAATAAAATTGAGTCCTGTAAATAGAAATTTAACTGCATTACTTTTAACTGATAAGCCAAGGCATGGGGGTCCAGTGCCTATCTCATTGGCAGGTCAAAAATAGAGTGGGATATTTAAGTGTTGAGCCATTGTTTTTTTTACAATGCAAGTGATTGAATCATAGTCAGATCTGACCTGCAGGTATTTTAAGTACACTTCTGTACCAGCTATTACAACAAAACTAAAGTTCTATTACTACGAGCTGAAAGCAATAGCCTACTAGCAGAAAAAAAAACTATTTTGTTACATTTTCTATGTAGTGGTTTGTTATTTTCATATACTGGTAAAATGGAGGTGTTAAAACATGTAATCACTGGTGCTCTCTCGCTAGCTTATTTTATTCAATGGAATTGCAGCTAATCTATGAGAGGTTTTACTGATTAATGATTTGAGCAAGACCGATGCAAAGACAGTTGGAGAGGAAGAGTTTAAGCTTTCTTTTAGACAAAGAGACGCCATCCTATACATATAAAGTCTGGCAATGGCCAGAACAGACTAAATTCGTCCAGTGATCAATGCCATATTGCCAAAGTCCTACAGCAATGAGTTTTGGGAACGTCCTTACCCTGTAAATTAAGAGGATGGCAAATCTGTTTTGGATAGCTTAAATTCTTCTGCTTTGTGAAATGTGTAACTGTTGTCTATGGATCTAGTCAGGGCCTTTTTCCACTGTGAATGTTAATGCCACCCTCCTGTCTCTCTCTCTCTCTCTCTCTCTCTCCCCCCACTTTCCCAACTCACCACCCTCTCCCCCACCTCCCTTCCACCCATCTTATCTTGTGGTATTGCTGCTGTAATCTATTATCCCTGTGTCCGTTCTCTCAAAGCCACAAGAGGTCAAGTGCTGGGGAAATTACTCAATGCCCAACCATGTAGTTGGAGCAAAACGCAAGTATTAAAACTTATGAATCACTAAATTAAATATCCAGTTTAATTGCACCTCAAATAGTCCATCTACATTTCCCCCTCTCCGATCCCTGCCATTCCCCTTCCCTCCCAGCAGTACGACTTGGTTCATAAACGCATTGCCTCGTGTAGAAATTTCAGAATGCATTGGCTGGTCTGATGGAAGTTTGCTGTTCAGCAAAGGAGCCCTTAATATTTGTTTTACTAGCATTAAACGGCCAAATACGAGAGCACTGCAATAAAATACTGCCTTGTCTGAGTCCACAGATAGCACCAATACTCCCAGTAACATAGCAAACACTTTCTTTTTTTTCAACTAATTACAAGAAAATCGTGACTTTGCTTGGTCTATTTTTTTTGTTCCACTCAAAAGTGTTGTTAATAGAACTTTTCCTCATAATTCTGTCGCACTTTTATGTCAAACAGTAGACAATGGGAATGTAAGACAAGTGTGTACCTTGTAAAAATCAAATAAATTGTTCATTACCCTAAAGGTTAGTCTTGTCTCTGTCTCTCAGTTTTTATCCAAATTAAGAAAAAAGTAATCTTTGATTTGAGTAAGAGGGCCTGTGGGCTGAAGTGCGAACAACTGCAGCAGGGCACAGAATTCAGTGAGTTCTGGTGGAGTGTTGTTAACTAGTGGAGTGCCCCAGGGATCTGTGATTTACAACAATATTGGAATGGGGGTTGGTGAGATTCTCTGGCCTGCCTGTGGGCATGTTTCTCAGAGGCGGGAAGTGCCTCACCATTGGCCACCAGCAGGATCTTCTAGTCCTACCGCTGTCAATGGAAATTCCCACTGAATCCGCCCCAGGCGGGAGGGAAACCCAGGAAAATTTCGTCATGCTTTGCTGTCCCTAGAATTGAAGCGGCCCCTTCCAACAAGCTCACTTCCGCATGCACACTCCTCCCCCACTGCACCACTGTTTGCCAAACCTGGCCCCTCTTAGACTACGTATTGCGATTTGCGTTCTTGAAAATCCAGGCCTTCATGTGCAAGATCAACGTTTCAAAATAAATTAAAACACATCTGATATTTAAAACAGGCAGCACAACATGTTATATGAATGGGTTACGTACATCTGAGGTAACTGTTGACGTGAAAGCAGTGAAATGCACAGCATGGGGCCACTTGGTTGGAACTCAGTTGGAGAATTGTGTACAGTTCTGAGTGCCACACTAAGGAAGGATGTGAAAGCATTGGAGAGGATGCAGAGATGAGAAATTTCAGTTCCAAAGGTAATTTGGAGAGGTTGGGACTATTCTCTAAGAGGAGATTTGACAGAGATGTTCAAAATCATGAGGGGGCTAGACAGAGTATACATAGAACATAGAACAAAACAGCACAAATAGGCCCTTCAGCCCATGAGTTGCGCCGATCACGTCTACCAATCCACAGACCTATCTATAACCCCCATTCCTATTCTTTTCCATATACTCATCCAGAAGTCTTTTAAAAGACCCCAGTGAGTTTGCCTCAACAACCTCCGATGGCAGTCGGTTCCAATCACTCACCACCCTCTGAGTGAAAAACCTACCCCTGACATCTCCTTTGTATTTGCTTCCCTGCACCTTAAATCTGTGTCCTCTCGTATTGACCATTTCCGCTCGGGGAAATAGTCTTTGAGAGTCCACCCTATCTATTCCTCTCAACATTTTATAAACCTCTATCAGGTCGCCTCTCAACCTACGTCTCTCCAGTGAGAAGAGTCCCAGCTCCCTAAACCTATCTTCATAAGGCCTGCCTCCCAATCCAGGCAGCATCCTTGTAAATCTCCTCTGAACTCTCTCAATAGCCTCTACATCCTTCCTATAATGAGGCGACCAGAACTGCGCACAATACTCCAAATGGGGTCTGACAAGAGTCTTATAGAGCTGCATCATTACCTCCTGACTCCTAAACTCTATTCCTCGATTAATGAAGGCCAGTACACCGTACGCCTTCTTGACCACTTCCTCCACCTGCGAGGCCGATTTAAGAGTCCTATGGACCCGGACCCCAAGATCCTTCTCTCTACAACACAGCTAAGACTCATAACCCTTATATTGTACTCCTTCATCCCATTATTCCTGCCAAAATGGACCACTACACATTTATCTGCATTGAAGTCCATCTGCCACTTCTCCGCCCAGTCTTGCATCCTGTCTATGTCTTGCTGCAACTTTTGGCATCCCTCCAGACCATCCACAACACCACCGATCTTTGTATCGTCGGCAAACTTGCTAACCCATCCCTCCACTTCCTCATCCAGGTCATTTATGAAAATGACAAACAGCACGGGTCCCAGAACAGATCCCTGGGGCACTCCACTGGTTACCGACCTCCATGCAGAACAAGACCCATCCACACCCACTCTCTGCCTTCTGCCGGCAAGCCAGTTCTGGATCCACGAGGCCAAAGCCCCTTGGATCCCATGCCCTCTCACCTTCTCCAGAAGCCTTGCATGTGGGACCTTATCAAACGCCTTACTAAAGTCCATGTACACTACGTCCACTGCCCTTCTTTCGTCAATGTGTTCAGTCACATTTTTGAAGAACTCAACTAGGCTCGTAAGGCATGACCTGCCCTTGACAAAACCATGCTGACTATTTCTAATCAGTCCAAACTTCTCCAAATGTTCATATATCTTATCCCTCAGAAGCTTCTCCATCAGCTTATCAACCACTGAAGTCAAACTCACCGGTCGGTAATTTCCTGGACTATCCCTGTTCCCTTTCTTAAAGATAGGAACCACATCCGCAATCCTCCAATCCTCCGGAACCTCTGGAATACAGGGAGAAACTGTTCCCACATTGGGGACGAGTGGGAGCAGATTTAAAGTGATTAGCAAATGAAGCAAATGTGGTGTGATAAAAATCCTTTTCACTCCATGAATGGTTTGGGTCTGGAGTGCACCACTTGCAAGTGTGGTGGAGGAAAGTTGACTAAATGCTTTTGAGGGGGCATTAGATGATTACCTGAACAAGGGCTGCACAGTGGTTAGCACTGCTGTCCCACAGTGCCAGGCACCTGGGTTCGAATCCAGCCTTGAGTGACCATGTGAAGTTTACATGTTCAGCCTGTGTCTTCATGGGTTTCCTCCAGATGCTCCGGTTCCTCCCACAGTATCAAAAATGTGTAAGTTATGTAGACTGAGCATGCTAAATTGCCCCTAAGTATCTGGGGATGTTGGAGTTGGGTGGACTAGCCAAAGTAAATGCGCAGGATTATGGGGATAGGGCAGGTAGTGAGCCTGGTTAAAATGCTCTTTTGGACAATCAATACACTAGATGGGCTGAATGGCCGCCTTCTGCACCGTAGGGATTCTATATAAATTCTGTGCAAATAGGAACAATGTGCAGGGATATGGAGGAAAGTCTGGGGAATAGCACTAAATAACCATGTCCATTTGGAAAGACAGTACGAAAACGATGGGCCAAATGGCCTTGTGCACTATAACAATGATGTAAACTATTTACGCAATTTTCATTTCCCAAGATACAAGTGTCCCTGCTTAACTATATTCCACGCTTCAACAACCCTCTGCATTAAAAAGATTATCCCAATCTTTTTCTTCACTACCATGATCATTTTAAATTTATGTCCCATCAACGATGACACCTAACCAGAGGAAATAGCATTTTCCTCTCAAAACTCTTGATAATTAAGAAAGATACTGATAGCCACCTTCTATTTTGGAAATGGTCCCAACGTAGCTAAGCCTCCGTAATAAGTCTTCAGAAGAAGTCCCTTCACTAAACTCCCTTATTTACAATTCCAATGGCAGTACACAGAGTGCTAGCAGTCAGCAGTCTACCTTCAGGAGTGCCAGAGGAACCAACACTCCGTTAAATACAAGGAAAAGACTCCCTGATTAGCCTACCAATCAGGGACATTTTCTTACACCCAACCAAATAAACAAAATCAACTTCAGGGCAAAAATCTAAAAGGACAGCTCCCATTAAAGAAAGGGAACTGCCTGAAACAAAAAATGTGGAAAGGAAACGTAAAACATCAAATTAAAATGTGATTAAAGAGGTCAACAGTACACCCTTAGGGCAGCACAGTGGTTAGCGCTGCTGCTTCACAGCTGCAGGGACCTGAGTTCAATTCCTGGCTTGGGTCACTGTCTGTGTGGAGTCTGCACATTCTCCTCATGTCTGCATGGGTTTCCTCCAGATGCTCCAGTTTCCTCCCACAATCCAAAAATGTGCAGGTTACGTTGATTGGCCATGTTAAAATTGCCCCTTAGTGTCCTCAGATGCGTAGGTTAGAGGGATTAGCAGGTAAATATGTAGGGATATGGGGGTAGGGCTTGGTGGGATTATGGTCGATGCAGATTCGATGGGCCTTTTTCTGCACTGTAGGGTTCCTCTGATTCTATTTCTACCCCAGTCTCTGCGGTGCCCAGTGGGCATGGAAGGCATCAAACTATGCCTTCGGACATAGCGTGCTCCCTTTTCAGGGACACCCGACTCCCTAATCGGGGAGTTCATATTCAAATATGTCAATCTCAATGGCCTGACTGAAGTCATTACGTCCCCCTCCCCCTCCTCATTTCGAGTTTCCCATCATTTGACATAATTCTGATGAATCTAAGCCATGTATTGTCTGCAATGAGCTATCTAAAACTGCTCACCATTACAGTTTACAAACTGACATGACATTTAACACGTCTGGCAAGGCTGTTTCCAGCCATGACGCGGAAATGCCAGCATTGGACTGGGGTAAACACAGTAAGAAGTCTCACAGCACCAGGTGAAACTCCAACAGGTTTATTTGTAGCTAACGCCACTAGCTTTCAGAACTGGTTGTTCCCTTGGTTCCGAAAGCTAATGGTGTTTGCTACAAATAAACCTGTTGGACTTTAACCTATTGTTGTGAGACTTCTTACTGTGCTTCAAGCCTCTCAGACGTTTCTCTCTTGCTGGTCCCCACCAACAGGGACCCAACATGATGGTTATGCCTGGGAGGGGAGGGTTGATGGAAGGCCATTGAAGCCCTTGGGTGATTGGGGGCAGGGCCCATGTGACACTGCCAGCTTGGCAGTGCCCAACAGGCAACATAACAGTGCCAGGGTGATGCTATGATGAGGAACAATGATGGAATGATGGGAGCTCTATAGGGAGGGAACACAAAGGGGGAAGGCAAGGAAGGGTTTGTCGAGAGGGTGATTGGCAAAAGGGAGGGGGAAGGGGCCTGAGGAGGGAGTCATGATAGGGAAATTCATCGGGAAATTCCCGTGTTGCCATGGGAGGGCTAGGTATGGGAAGGGTTACATTGCCTCTGACGAGGGGGGTAGGAGAGCTGCAATGTTTGTCGGGGGGGAGTAGGAGACAGGAAATTTCGAGATCTAGGTCATTCGAGAGCTTGCGCAATGTGTCCTGAGCAGTCTTCCGCAGCTTCCCCCAGGAGTTAACCCTCCCTCCCTCCCCCCATTCCCCTCACCCTCCCCCTGCCCCCCTCACCCTCCTCACAACTCCCCCCCACCATCACCCTACCACCTCCTCGCCCGCCCCAAACCTCACTACTTTCAATTCTTCTTTAATTTAGACAACAAGTATTGGCCCTAACCCTTTTATTTCCTGTCAATCAACCCCTTCCTCCAATCACATTCGCTACATTTCCTGTCACAATACTGAATCTTTCTAGGTTAGCCTCCTGAGAGGCAACTTAATAAATGCCTTCTGAAAGTCCACACATTCCACACCCACGTTATCTATTCAAATGGGCACTTTTTCAAAAGACTCCATTAAAATTAATCTCAATTACCCCTCACATTTCCAACACTCACTAATTCGATCTTGAACAATGGAGTTTAAGAATTTATCCTTGACTAATTTTAAAGAATATTAAAAGAATATTAAACCAAACAGTCTATTATTAATTGGTATAATCTTGGCACCCTTCTTGGAACAAAAATTCACTTGCTACATCCCCAGACCCTGGCACAATTTGTAATGCGTATGGTAGACTATTAACCCAGAAACTCTCAGCCAATGTTCTTGGGATCCGGGTTTAATCTCACCATGGCAGATGGCAGAATTTGAATTCAACTTAAAAAATCTGGAATTAAGAATCTACTGATGACTGTGAAACCATTGTGAATTGTCGAAAGAACCCATCTAGTTCACTAATGTCCTTTAGGGAAGGAAATCTGCCGTCCTTACCTGTTCTGGCCTACATGTGACTCCAAGCCACAGCAACGTGGTTGACTTGCAACTGTCCTCGGACTACCAAGGATGGGCAAACAAATGTTGGCCATCCAGCGATGCTGATGTCCAACTAATTAACTTTAAAAAGTACTGGAATAATGACTCCCATGGGTTCCTAGGCTATGAGTGTCACAAAATACTTAATTGCCTTTGGCATCACTGTTTTTGCCTGACATCCACAAGCTTCCACATTTCTAGCTGGTAGGACAGAGCCCAGTACTTGTTCCAAGTGAGACGAGCTACCTCAGCAAATCCCTAACTGAGCTCCATCTTGGAACCTTCCTGTTCTGTCTGGGGAACTGTTATGTTTATAGAATTATAGTTGACATGTTAAATTAGACCCATTCCATAAAACATTGAACAGTGATATGGCACAAGTTTCGGAAACAGAGTACTTAACTCAATCAACTAAGCAGGCTGATTCAATTTGGAGCATAAGATCAAATGACTCTGACTCATCCATGTTGTTTCACGATCATTCCCACTGAGGCACAGCATCAAAAAGACAGAAAGAAATGAGAATCACGAGGCAGACAGCTAATCCCCCAGATAATGGCCGAGATTCTCCTATCTCATTCGCCACTGCTGACAGTGACAATGGGGAATTTGGTGCTCGGCCAAAATTCTATTCGCTGCACCAGGACTGGAGAATCCCAGCCATGGGCAAGACCGGAGGACTCCAGCCAATATCAGGAGGGAGAAAGTCTGGGGTTGAGTGCAAGGTCAGGTTGCAATGGGCGGGATTTTTATCAGGGCGTTAATCAGGCAAGGAACCCAGGACTGTGAAGAGTCAGGGTGGGATTTTCCCTCGTCTAAGACCAGGAAATCCCCAACAAACATTTGCACGGGCCATGTTCCACCCACTATGATTCCTGTGGCGGGCGGGACAGGAACATTCCACCCCCAACACTCCCCCATCCCGAGTCACTGGTGGGCTAATCTCAGAACCCAATCTGGGTTTTATGATTCCCTTCAGGGTCACTAGATATCCATTAGTATTGCCATAAGACACTGCTGTGGTTAATTGCTGCATCAATCCTGAGAAAATACTGAAGCTGCAGGGTTCTGTAAACAGTAAAGACATTTTTGTTCAAAAACAGGACTGCCATTCTGGAACATTTAGGCTTGCTTTAATCACTGTCATCCAACTTATGGATGCAGAGACAGTCTGCATTATAGACTGATAGGCCTGAATTCTTTGGATGGCAGGAAATCAAGTTATTGGCAGCAGGCAGGACATCAGTCCACACTTTGGACAGAAGACCTGTCTTGGAGAGCTATCGGCCAATCTGATTAGCCAGCAGCTCAGCAGCCCATCCAGACATAGCACTGCAGTGGTCGAAAGGGATACAGGGTGCAGAGAGCTGGTGTGAGATAAGTGGCAAGGGTCCGGGGAAGGGAAGGTAAGGGATGCCCAAGGTGATTACAGGAGATTGGCAAGTGGTATTTGGGTGGGTGGGGGTGTGTGTATGTGTGCGTGCATGCGTGCGTGTGCACGTGCATGTGTTTGGGGTGGGGGACTGTCTGCAGGTCTCCAATCTGAGGGAATTTTGCCATTAGTCTGAGCATAAAGTATTTCATTCTAGGTGTGATTCTATTGATCACTAGAAAATCTTTGTTGAAACAAACCTTATTTAACAATATAGTTTAACTTTAACAAAGAGAATTAGCATAACGTTCATGGTGAAATACTAAAACATGAAAAGCTACAATTCTTAACTGCTAGCTTTCTCTATTAGTTACAATTTAAACAAAATACCTCATAGGCATAAAACTCTCTTCAGAACCAGTTACCAAAAACATACTGCCTTACATGAGTTTCCAGTTTTCAAGCCTTTTAACACCTCTTAAGAGAGGTGCAGAAACACCTTTGGGTAGCACGGTGGTACAGTCATTTACGCTATTACTTTACAACGGTAATGACCTGGGTTTGATTCCCAGCTTGGATGATGGTCTGTTAGAAGTTTACATGTTCTTCCCATCTCTGCATGAGTTTCCTCCGGTTGCTCTGGTTTCCTCCCACAATCCAAAGATGTGCAAGTTAGGTGAATTAGCCATGCTAAATTGCCCCTTAGTGTCCAAATGTGTGTGGATTAGGTAGACTGGCCATGCCAAATTGTTCCTTAGTGTCCAAAACTTGCATATTAGGTGGACTGGCCATGCTAAATTGCCCCTTAGTGTCCAAAGGTGTGTGGGTTGGTGAACTGGCCATGCTAAAATGTCCCCTAGATTCAGCAGATTAACAGTTACAGGGATTGTTGTTGGTACATGGGTAATGGACCAAATGGCCTCCTTCTCTATGGTAGGAATTCTACGATTCTGTCTTCTGACTCTCAGAAGCCTCCACAGAAAGACTTGTCTTCATAAAGCAGAGCTTCAGACAGGGAGAAGAGACCTCTTGCCATTTGCAGACCTTTGGAGAGAGATACTTATTTTCCAGACTTCAATTTCCAGAGAGAGGAAAGGCTGCTGTTCTTTTCAAATTCAATACTAATGGCCTGCTTGTCTCTCTGCAAGCCTTGCTCTACCCATTTATATGACTCTTTCTTCTTGTCAATTAGCCTAATTAAACCCTACTCTGAAACTTAAGGAGACAACCCTAAAAATGACAAAACTGGATTAAACTAACAACCCAACACTTAGGAACAATTATTCTTCTCTAAGGTCAGCATGTAAGTTGCCAGTTGTAGACAATCTGCACCATAATCAGAACTGAAGTATAAAAACAGTTCGCTCACAAGAAACATGACACAAATATCTTTCTTAAAGGCACAGTATTATCACAATTTATATGTATTGTCTCCTGTATTGAGTGGGCTGTTTGCAGTTAATCAATATCAGATCATGAAGACCACAGCCAGGGGCCAGGCTTGATGGAGCAGATGGGTCTTCTCCCTTGCCCACCATTTTGATCTACCCAAAGTCCAAAATGATGTCATTCTTTTCCCTTTATGTTGAAGGCTGGCCATAGTCCAAATTAGGGAGGCCACTCAGCCCACTGAGTCTGCTCCACCATTCAAATAAGATCGACCCCACATTCCACCCACCCACCCCTTCCCTCCCTACCCATATAACCTTTGACTGCTTTGTTAGTCAAGGATCTTTCGATTTCATTTGTCCATAGGGACATTTCTTCACACAGTGGGTGGTGAGTGTCTGGAACGAGCTGCTAGAGTAGTGCTAGAGGTGGGTACAATTTTGTCCTTTAAAAAGCGTTTGGACAGTTACATGGGTAAGATTGGGATAGAATAGAATAGAATAGAATAGAATAGAACAATACAGCACAGAACAGGCCCTTCGGCCTTCGATGTTGTGCCGACCAAAATAAAAAGCAATGCCCCTCCTAACTAAACCATTCCCTTCTCATCCATATACTTATCAACTAACCTCTTAAACGCCACCAAACTTGGCGCATCTACAACAGCTGCAGGCAGGGCATTCCACTCCCTAATCACTCTTTGAGTAAAGAACCTACCTCTGATATCCGTCCTATAACTCATACCCCTTAATTTAAAGTTGTGTCCCCTCGTGCTAGCTTTCTCCATCCTAGGAAAAAGGCTATCACTGTCCACCCTATCCAAACCTCTAATTATCTTATATGCTTCAATAAGATCCCCCCTTAGCCGCCTCCTTTCTAACGAAAACAACCTCAAATCCTTCAACCTCTCTTCATAGGACCTGCCCTCCATACCAGGCAACATCCTAGTAAACCTCCTCTGTACCCTCTCCAATGCCTCCACATCTTTCTTATAATGTGGCGACCAGAACTGCACACAATACTCCAAGTGCGGCCGCACTAGAGTTTTGTACAGTTGCAACATGATGCTGCGGCTCCTAAATTCAATCCCCCTACCAATAAAAGCTAAGACTCCATATGCCTTCTTAACAACTTTATCCACTTGACTGCCTACTTTCAGGGATCTATTGACACATACACCAAGATCCTTCTGTTCCTCAACACTATTAAGAGCCCTACCATTAGCCCTATACTCTACACATTTATTGTTCCTGCCAAAGTGCATTACCTCACACTTTTCCACATTAAACTCCATTTGCCACCTCTCGGCCCAGCTCTGCAACTTGTCCAAGTCACATAGATAGAGGGATATGGGCCAAACATGGGCAATTGGGATTAATTTAGCAGTTAAAAAAAAAAAGCGGCATGGAAGAATTGGGCCAAAGAGCCTGTTTCCATGCTGTAAATCCCTATGACTCTATTTGATTTATTGTTGTCATGTGTTGGGATACAGTGAAAAGTACTGTTTTGTACATATTATAGAGATAAAGCATACCGTTCATAGAAAAGAAAAGTAGTGCAGAATGTGATGTTACAGTCACAGCTAGGGCGCAGAGAAAGATCAACTTAATGTGAAGTAGGTCCATTCAAAAGTCTGATGGCAATAGGGAAGAACTTGTTCTTGAGTAGGTCTGTATGTGTCCTCAGAATTTTTTTTATCTCTTTCCTGATGGATAAGGTGGGAGAGAGAATGTTTGCGGTGCATGGTATCCTTAATTATACTGACCTCTTTTTCCTAGGCAGCGGGAAGTGTAGACAGTGTCAATTGGTGGGATGCTGGTTTGAGCAAAGGACTGGGCTTCCTTCACAATCCTTTGTAATTTCTTGCGGCCTTGGGCAGAGCAGGAGCCATACCAAGCTGTGATACAATTAGAAGAATGATTTCTGTGGTGCATCTGTAAAGATTGGTGAGACTTGTAGCAGACATGCCAAATTTCCTTAGTCTTCTGAGAAAGTAGAGGCATTGGCGAGCTCTCTAAATTATAGCGTTGACATGGAGGGACCAGGAAAGTTTGTTGGTGATCTGGACACCGAAAATCTTGAAGCTCTTGACCATTTCAACTTCATCCCCATTGTTGCAGACAGGGGCATGTCCTCCATTACACTTCCTAAAATTGATGACTATCTCGTTCTGTTGACATTGAGTGAGATTATTGTCGTCGCAACAAATCACCCGGTTCTTTATCTAGTTCCTGTACTCTGTCTCGTCATTATTTGAGATCCGACCCACTCTGGTGGTGTCAGCAAACTTGAAAATCGAGTTGGAGGGGAATTTGACTGCACAGTCATAGTTGTACAAAGGGGCTGAAGACACAGCCTTGTGGGGTACCTTGTTGCGGGTAATGGTGGAGAAGGTGTTGTTCCTATCCTTACTGATTGGGTCTGTGGGTTAGGAAGTTCAGGATCCAGTTGCAGAGGGAAGACCGAGCTTGTTTCTGTCTACGAAACCATGGTAATTCACCAGACTAGTAATTCCAAGACAAAAACAGAAAATGCTGGAAATTCTCAGCGGATTGGACAACATCTGTGGAGAAAGAACAGAGCCGACGTTTCAAGTCAGGACGACCCTCCATCAGAGTTGAAGATCAAAAAAGTAAGACAAAATTTCTACTGTAAGGATGATGGGCTTGGGGGTTCTGTAATTTTTTTTACTCATTCGTGAGACATAGGCGTCACTGGCTGGTCAAAATTTACGTCGATATGAGGGGACCAGGACAGGTTGTTGGTGATCTGGAGACCTAAAAAGCTCTCAACCATTTCCACTTCATCCAATTTGACGTACACAAGGACACGTCTTCCGCTGCACTTCCTAAAATCGATGACTAGCTCCTTCGTTTTGCTGACATTGAGGGAGAGATTATCATCATTGCACTACTTCACCACATTTCTACTCCATTCCTGTACTGTCTCATCATTGACCAAGCTGTCATAGACAAAAGGGATGTAAATGGTGATAGCAAGAATAGAAATGGTGCTGATAGCATCCAGGAGACCATAAGACTGATAGCTCAACTGTCTTCCCCTTATAGAGCAATATAGAAGAGATCTTGATTTGATTTATTATTGTCACGTGTATTGGAATACAATGAAAAGTATTGTTTCTTGTGCACTATACAAAGCATACCATTCACAGAAGAGGAGAGAGTGCAGGATGTAGTGATATAATCACAGCTAGGGTCTAGAGAAAGATCAACTTAGTGCGAGGTGGGTTCATTCAAAAGTCTGATGGCAGCAGGGAAGAGGCTGTTCTTGAGTCAGTTGGTACACAACGTCAGACTTTTGTATGTTTTTCCCCAATGGAAGAAGGTGGAAGAAAATGTCTGGAGTGCATGGGGTTCTTGATTATGCTGGCTGCTTTTGCCTGAGGCAGCCAGAAGTGTAGACAGAATCGATGGATGGGAGGCTGGTTTGTGTGATGGACTGAGCTACATTCACTACACTTTGTAGTTTCTTGTGGTCTTGGTCAGAGCACGAGCCATACCCAGCTGTGATACAACCAGAAAGGATACTTTCTATGGGGCATCTGTAAAAATCAGCTATGACACTCAATGTTCCTTAGTCTTTTAAGAAAGTAGAGACACTGGTGGACTTTCTTAACTATAGTTTTAATTGTTGTATAGGATAGTTTTTCTTCATTTGTGGGACATGGGTGTCATTGGCTGTTGGTATGGGGGGACCAGGATAGATTATTGGTGATCTGGACACCTGAAAGATTGAAGCTGTTGACCATTTCTACTTCATCCCCGTTAAGGTAGTCAGGTGCACGTCCTCCTCTACGTTTCCCGAAGCCTATCTCCTTTGTTTTATTGACATTGTGGGAGAGATTATTGTCGACGCAGCAGTTCACCAGATTCTCTCTCTCATTCCTGTACTCCATTCTCATCATTGACCAAGATGTCATGGACAAAGGAGTGTAAATGCTGGTGATAGGGGGCTAGGAATGGTGCTAATAGCTTCCAGGATGTCAGGTAGGATTGATAGAGTAAACGTCTTCCCCTCGTGGGGCAATCCAGAACAAGAGATTGAGTGGTGGTAGATTTAAGACTAAGATGAGGAGGGAGTTTAAAATTTATTTATTAGTGTCACAAATAGGTTTACATTAACATTGCAATGAAGTTATTGTGAAAATCCTCTAGTCACCACACTCTGGCATCTGTTCAAATCAATGCAGCTAACCACATAGTCCCTCTGCCTTTTTGTGTCATAGTCAATCCACCTAACCTACACACTTTAACATTTTCACAGTAACTTCATTGCAGGAAGCCGTAATTGTGACAAAAAAACTTTAAATTGATCCTTAGTATTCAGAGATGTGTAGATTAGGTAGGTTGGCCATGCTACATTATCCTTTAGTCTCCAAAGATACGTGGATTGGCTATGCTAAATTCTCCCTCAGTGTAACCCGAATAGGCGCTGGGATGTAGCAAGTAGGGAATTTTCACAGTAACTTCACTGCAGTGTTAATGTAAGCCTTACCTGGGACACTAATAAATAAACTTAAACTCAAAACTTAAACTTTACTGCAGCAGCGTTGTCTTAAGTTTAAGTTCTGAGTTAAAGTTTGTTTATTAGCGTCACAAGTGAGGCTTTACATTATGAAGTCACTGTGAAAATCGCCCAAGCGCCACACTTCGGCGCCCGTTCGGGTAACACTGAGGGCGAATTTTAGCACCCGAACCAGCACGTACTTTCGGAATCCGCACAGACAGTGACCCAAAGATTTTTTTTTTAAAAAAAAAATCAACATTCAGGACGCGATTCACGGTCAGGGAAGAAGCCTCCCTACCTACCGGGGGAAGGCGTCGTCGACCGCTCGCCTGAGTGAACAACATGGCGCCGCTCCATCCCAACGGCGACAACCGCCAACTGCCGAGCGAAATGGCGGGAGAAGGCGCGCATGCTTCTGAGGGGCGGGGGGGGGGGGGGGGGGGGGGAAGAGCATGCGTGGAGTGAGGAGGGGCGGGGCTACGTCAGGACGTACGCGCGCATTCCCCCCGAGTGACGCCATGACGCAGCGTCGCTCACCGCGCCCCCCACCCCCCCCGCCCCGCCCCGTCCCGTCCTTCCATCCGCCGCCGGCTGAGTGGCGGCCTTGACGGTTGCTGCCCGGCGCGCTCTCTCTGTCTGCACGGGAGGCGGATTCACCTCCACGCAAGAAAACATGTTTTATCACGTGAGCCGTTACAGTTTGTTTAACGGGTGTAAGGCGGGAGGGAGGTCATTCTTTTCTTTCGTATATTATCGTTCCTGGAGGGAGAAGAAAGGTGGCGGCGGACTCGGTGGTGGGCGGTGGTTTCTATTTGACTGGCAGGCCCTCTCGACCTATCCAGGCGGAGGTGGGCGGTGGCAACGCCTGACTGACAGTGGCGCCGACCTATCAAGGCGGCGCCTGACTGTGACGTCGTTTGATTGGCAGGCGCCTACTTAGTAA
Organism: Sphyrna mokarran; assembly: GCA_024679065.1. NCBI lineage: Eukaryota > Metazoa > Chordata > Chondrichthyes > Carcharhiniformes > Carcharhinidae > Sphyrna > Sphyrna mokarran. The sequence goes on along the minus strand of JAGIQG010000039.1, from coordinate 5,217,444 downwards.
GAGGTCTCCCAACACCAGGTTAAAGTCCAACAGGTTTCTTTGGTAATGAACGCCACTAGCTTTCGGAACACTGTTCTTTCGTCAAGTGAGTGGAGAGTCCTGATCACTAACATGGCATGCACATGGAATCTGACCAGAGCCTTGTACAGCTTCAGAAATACATCCCTGTTCTTGTATCCTAATCCTCTCGACATGAATGCCAACACTGCATTTGCCTTCCTAACTGCTGACTGAACCTACACATTAACCTTAAGAGAATTTTGAACAAGGACTCCAAGTCCTTCTGTGTTTCTGATTTCCTAAGCATTTTCCCATTTAGAAAATAGTCTATGCCTCCATTGCTCCTTCCAAAGTGCACAACTTCACACTTTTTCTTATTGTATTCCATCTGTCACTTCTTTGCCCCCTCTTCTGACCTAGAACAAAGAACAAAACAGCACGGGAAACAGGCCCAACGAGCCCGCGCCGCCACCCCAATGTTCCCACCTCTACCCACGGTCCCTGTCCGTGTTTATAGATCTATGGATTACAAACCAAATTTGAGACAATTTAGGGAGAATTTGTTTTGCCAGTTAGCCTAAGAGCACGTCTTTGGGATGTGGGAGGAAACCGGAGCACCCGGAGAAATCCCAAGCCAGCACGGGGAGAAGGTGCAAACTCCCACAGACACAGGCCCCAAATCCATGTATCTGCACAGCACAGCGATAGTCACCGAGCTGTCTTGTTGCCCATCAAATGGTCCAGGTCATGCGTACACTAACGACGTGAAGCGCTGGGGTACTCTCAAAAAATCCAAGAGCAGCCCTCTCACGACCCATCGCGTGTATGCCCCTTGTTAGACAACAAGGTGGACTAAAGCACCTGTAGGATAAAAACAAGTACATCAATATCATCATCTATTTATACACTTCCCAGGGACTCCCAAGGCTCATGATCCCTATTTTAAATCAGTTTTCTATACCCCTCCATTCCCATTCTGTTCATGTGCCCATCTAAATATTTCTTAAATAACTCCAGAGTACCTGCCTCCACCACTTTACTTGGCAGCGCATTCCATACCCACACCACCCTCTGTGTGAAAAAACTCCCACTAGCATCCAAATTATACCTTACCCCCCTCACCCTAAGCCCGTGACCCCTCGTGCTATTTGAGTCCATGCTAGGAAAAAGCTTAACCCTGTTTACTCTATCTATCCCCTTCATAATCTTGCACACCTCTATCAGATCTTCTCTAAGCCTACGTCTTTCTAAGGAAAACAGTCCCAATTTGCGTAATCTCTCCTCTTAACTCAGACCTTCCATACCAGGCAGCATCCTGGTAAACCTCGTCTGCACTCTCTCCAGAGTCTCCACGTTCTTCCGGTAGTAAGGCGACCAGAACTGGACGCGGTATTCCAAATGAGGTTTAACCAGCGTTTTATACAACTGCAACATTAAAGGCCAGCTCTTGTACTCAATACCCCTTCCTATAAAGGCTAGCATACTATATGCTTTCTTCACAACCTTCTCCACTTGCTCTGCCACTTTCAGAGACTTGTTCACCTGCACCCCCAGGTCCCTCTGCGTTTCTATACTCTTAATAGATCTACCCTTTATCATATACCTCCCCGCTACATTCTTTCTCCCGAAATGCATCACCTCACGTTTATCAAGATTGAATTCCATCTGCCATCTGTCTGCCCAAGCTACCAGCCTATCTATGTCCTGCTGCATCGCCTGACACTGCTCCTCACTATCCGCAAGTCCAGCCATCTTTGTATCGTCTGCAAACTTGCTGATCACTCCACTTACTCCCCTCTTCCAAGTCATTTATATATATTACAAATAGAAGAGGTCCCAGTACCGAGCCCTGCGGCACACCACTAGTGACCGACCTCCAGCTAGAGAAGCACCATTCCACTATTACTGTCTGTCTCCTATTACCAAGCCAGTTGCTTATCCATCTAGCGACCTGTCCTTGTATCCCATTTGCCTTGACCTTCTCGACTAACCTCCCATGAGGGACTTTGTCAAACGCCTTACTGAAATCCATATAGACAACATCAACCTTCGTCCACCATTTTCGTCACCTCCTCAAAAAATTCTACCAGATTTGTAAGGCACGACCTCCCCTTAACAAATCCTCTCGACATGAATGCCAACATTGCATTTGCCTTCCTAACTGCTGACTGAACCTACACATTAACCTTAAGAGAATTTTGAACAAGGACTCCAAGTCCTTCTGTGTTTCTGATTTCCTAAGCATTTTCCCATTGAGAAAATAGTCTATGCCTCCGTTCCTCCTTCCAAAGTACAAAACTTCACACTTTTCCACATTGTATTCCATCTGCCACTCCTTTGCCCCCTCTTCTGACCTGTTTGATGAAGAGGAAAAAAAAACAGTTAACATCTCAACTCAGTGGCCCCGCTCAGTCTAAATTATTATTGTCGCAAGTAGGCTTACATTAACGCTGCAATTAAGTGACTGTTGAGATTCCCCTAGTCGCCACGCTCGGCAGTCTGTTCGGGGGGAGAATTTAGCACAGCTAATGCACCCTAACCAGCATGTCTTTTGGACTGTGGGAATGAAACCCAGCACCCAGAGGAAACCCACGCAGACACGGAGAATATGCAGACTCCTCACAGACAGTCACCCAAGCAGGAATCGAACTTGCTCCCCTGCTGTGAGGCAGCAGTGCTAACCACTGTGCTGCCCATACATGATGATTAATTCCTAGCCAAAAATTTAAGGGAACGTTTTGGCCCTTTCAGCTCCACTCTCCCGTTCACTGATGTTGTGACCGAGCCTCCCTTTTTTTGACCCCCAACTTCCCACACTATTCTCGCATTCCTCAATTCAACCTGTCCCACAGAATCTCGTTGGTCTTAATCTATAATTTACCAAGGGTTGCTAGGGGAGAGTACAAAACGGGAGGTCCGTTGTGTGCTAAAAGGCAAGTGACAAAGGGGATGATGGTGCAAGGCATAGGTAAGTGGAGCTAAAGGATGGGCGAGGGTCGCGTAGTGGATGTTGTTTATGTGGACTTTGACAAGATCCCGCATAGCAGGCTAGGCTGGAAGGTTAAGCTGCTTGGAATCCACGGAGAGCTAGCAAATTGGATTCGAAATTGGCTCGATGGTAGGAAGCAGAGAGTGATGGGCAAAGGTTGTATCTCAGATCGGAGGCCTGTGAGTGCTGATGTGTCTCAGAGGTCAGTGCTGGAACTCTCGTTTTTGTACAAATGATTTGGATGTGAATGTACTCAGCGTGGTTAAGTTTGTTGATGAGACTAAATTAAGACTGTTGATAATGAAGATTGTCAAAAATTACAGGGGGATCTTGATCAGCTGGGGAAGTGGACTGAGGATTGGCAGATGGGCTCCAATCCAGTTAAGTGTGAGGCGTTGCAGTTTGGCAAGTCAAATCAGGGTAGGACTTGTACGGTGAATGGTAGAGCTCTGGGAAGTGTTGGGGAACAGAGGGACCAAGGAGTACAAGTGCATAATTCATTGAAAGCAGTGTCTTGGGTAGACAGAGTGGTGAAGAAGGCGGGTAGCACACTAACCTTCAGCCAGGGCATTGAGCATAGGAGTTGGGATGTTATGTTAAAGTTGTATGCGTCTTTGGTAAGGCCACACTTGAAGTATTGTGGACAACTTTGATCAGTTTTGTTACAGGAAAGACATTGGTAAACTAGAAAGAGTGCAGAGATTTACAAGGATGTTGCCAGGACTAGTGGGGCTGAGTTATAGAGAGAGGTTGGCGATATGGTCCCTGGAAGAGTCGCGGGGTTTGAATTCAGTCGGGCAGCATGGTCAGTGCAGGCTCGAGGGCCAAAGGGCCTGTTCCTATACTGTAATTTTCTTTGTTCTTTGATTTCAAGAAGAAATTCGTAAGAAGTCTTGCAACGCCAAGTTAAAGTCCCACAAGTTTATTTGGTGTCACGAGCTTTTGGAGCACCGCTCCTTCATCAGGTGACTCACCAGAGCAGCGCTGCGAAAGCTCATGACTCCAGATAAATCTGTTGGACTTTAACCTGGCGTTGTGAGACTTCTTACTGTGCCCACCCCAGAACAAGGTCGGCATCTCCACATGAAGAAGGAATTAGATATCGCTGTTGGGGCTAAAGAGATTGAGCAATATGGGAGGAAAGTGGGGTAGAATCTGGATATTGAATTCGATGATCAGCCATGATCAAAATGAATGGGGGAACAGACCCGAAGGGCTGAGTGGCCTCCTCCTACTTCTAGTTTTTATGAATGATGCTAACTCAGGGAATGTTCCACTCCAGTGAAATTCCAGTTTCTGTTAAATATTTCTGCTTTTCTCTAAAATATGTTTTAGATTTCCCTGGAGCACGAGATTCTGCTGCATCCTCGGTATTTTGGCCCGAACCTGCTCAACACCGTCAAGCAGAAGCTGTTCACAGAAGTTGAGGGAACCTGCACTGGAAAGTGAGTGACAAGCAGCAACGATGACCTGGTGGCACAGTGGGTTAGCGCTGCTGCCTCACAGCGCCAGGGAACCGGGTTTGATTCCCGGCTCGGGTCACTGTCTGTGTGTGGAGTCTGCACGTTCTCCCTGTGTCTGCGTGGGTTTCCTCCGGGTGCTCCGGTTTCCTCTCAGAGTCCGAAAGACGTGCTGATTAGGTTGCTAAATTCTCCCTCAGTGTAACCCAAACAGGTGCCAGAGTTGGCGACTAAGGGATTTTTCACAGTAACTTGATTGCGGTGTTCATGTAAGCCTTACTTGTGACACTAATAAATAAACTTTAAATTGGCACTGAAAGTACCTCTGGATCCAGTGTGATGCTGGAATTATCGCTGGATCTAGTGCGAAATTGGTTTTCGATTCCCAGCTTGGGCCAACGTCTCTGTGGAGCCTGCACGTTCTCCCTGTGCCCTCGGCTGGGAGAAAATTCCCCTCCGTACCAATCGACTCTGTTCTTCAGAGACGGTCGATGAGTTCTGCCGTTTCTGTAGCACCGAAACCTGATCGAGAAACCCCAATCGCCACCGATGAAATGATTCTTCACCGCCTTTTGATGGAAAGAGCAGCCAGAGGTGGCAGGTCTGATGTCAGGGATGGTGGGACTGATGTATGACGAAAGATTGACCAGTCAGGATTGTTTTCGCTGGAGTTCAGACGAATGAGGGGATAGGGGATTTCAGAGAGACTTAAAATTCTAACAGGACTAGACAGGGTAGATGCAGGGAGGATGTTCCCAATGGTGGAGGAATCCAGAATCGGAGGAGGAGGTGGTTACAGACTGAGGATTTGGGGTAGACCATTTAGGATGGAGATGAGGAGACATTTCTTCACGCGGTGGAATTCATTCCCACAGAAGTAGCTGATGGCAAAACATTGAATGTATTCAAGAGGCAGCTGGATATAGCACTTAGAGCATAGAACGTTAGAGCGCAGAACAGGCCCTTCGGCCTTCGATGTTGCGCTGACCAATTAAGAAAAAGCAATGACCCTCTAACCTAAACCATTCCCTTTTCATCCATAAACTTATCTACTGACCTCTTAAACACCACCAAACTTGGCGCATCTACAACTGCAGCAGGCAGAGCATTCCATACCCTTACCACCCTCTGGGTAAAGAACCTACCTCTGACATCCGTCCTATAACTACCACCCATTAATTTAAAGCCATGTCCCCTTGTGCTAGCTTTCTCCATCCTAGGAAAAAGGCTATCACTGTCCACCCTATCTAAACCTCTAATCATCTTATATGTTTCAATAAGGTCCCTTCTTAGTCGCAACGAAAACAACCTCAAATCCCTGAGCCTCTCTTCATAAGACCTGCCCTCCATACCAGGCAACATCCTGGTAAACCTCCTCTGTACCCTCTCCAATGCCTCCAAATCTTTCTTATAATGTGGGGACCAGAACTGTACACAATACTCCAAGTGCGGCCGCACTAGAGTTTTGTACAGTTGCAACATGACGTTGCAGCTGCGAAATTCAATCCCCCTACCAATAAAAGCTAAGAGCAAATGGGGCAAAGGTTATGAGGAGAAAGCAGGATTAGGCTATTGAGTTGGACGGTCAGCATGATGGTGATGAATGGTGGAGCAGACTCGAAGGGCTACCACCTACTCCTATCTTCTTTGTCTAAAGCAGTGGGCCCAATGGCCTCCTCTTTGCCTGTATGCCTGTACAGTTCATCAGCCACCCAGCATCAAAGCAGACCTGATGCATTTGTCTCTAAAACCATTGGGAGAGGTGTACTGTGATTCAGCGATCGCACTGTCTGCGTTCCAGTCGCGTGCCCTAAACTAGCAACCCATTTAATTGATGTGACCTTCCCACAGGTACGGTTTTGTCATTGCCGTCACCACCATAGACAACATTGGAGCTGGAGTGATTCAGCCAGGGAGGGGATTTGTACTCTACCCAGTCAAGTACAAGGCTATCGTCTTCCGGCCGTTTAAGGGGGAGGTGGTCGATGCTGTGGTCACTCAGGTCAACAAGGTAAGAAGCCGTTCTTCGGTTTTACCCTCCAAAGGGGTATCAGTGCTGCCTGTCCCTCAGTCAGAAAGTTGTGGATTTAACACCCACCATACCCCACTAAGATGGAAACTCTGTAGCTGATGGTCCATCCTAGTCCTAAGGAATTGCCTTTTCACCTAGAAACAAAAATCGATTAGCTCTGTCTAAAATTAACGAGACATGGCTGAAATGAGTAATCATCCTGCTTTCCCAGCATCTGAGCTGAATGTTTGCCAGACATACAGTCTGTAGGAAAAAACTGAATTCTAAAACATTCCCCTTAAACATCAGATATATCAATGGTACAGTATTATCACAAAGTTAAACATCACTCACTGTGTAACTGTACAGAGTCACTGTTTATTCAGCAGGGTAAGGATCGTTCACTGTGTGACTGTACAGAGACACTGCTTATTTAGCAGGGTAAGGATCACTCACTGTGTAACTGTACAGAGACACTGTTTATTCAGTAGGCTAAGGGTCACTCACTGTGTAACTGTACAGAGTCACTGTTTATTCAGCAGGGTAAGGATCACTCACTGTGTAACTGTACAGAGTCACTGTTTATTCAGTAGGCTAAGGGTCACTCACTGTGTAACTGTACAGAGTCACTGTTTATTCAGAGGGTAAGGATCACTCACTGTGTAACTGTACAGAGACACTGCTTATTTAGCAGGGTAAGGATCACTCACTGTGTAACTGTACAGAGACACTGTTTATTCAGTAGGCTAAGGGTCACTCACTGTGTAACTGTACAGAGTCACTGTTTATTCAGCAGGGTAAGGATCACTCACTGTGTAACTGTACAGAGTCACTGTTTATTCAGCAGGGTAAGGATCACTCACTGTGTAACTGTACAGAGTCACTGTTTATTCAGCAGGGTAAGGATCACTCACTGTGTAACTGTACAGAGTTCCTGACAATTTGATTGGATTTCTTTTCTGTCACAGGTCGGACTTTTCACAGAGATTGGCCATGTCCTGTTTCATCTCCAGACACGTGAGTTGCAATATTTAAAACACCTCCTCTTTGATGACAGTGCTTTAGTTGATGTGGGAATCCAGGCACTGGGATTAAATCCCAGCCCGACAGCTTGAGAAAGCAAATTCTGCACATTTCCTTTTAAAAGAAACCTGAAGCATGAACAAATAAAGTTTGCGGGTGGTGGTGGGGGGTTGGGGGGGGGGGGTGTGGGGGGGGATAGCGACCGTAGGCTGTCAGATATCATGGACCAGTTCACAATATGTCGACACTATCGTTAAGAAAGCCTCACCAACGCCGCTACTTTCTCAGAAGATGAAGGAAATTTGGCCTGTCAGCTCTGACTCTCACCAACTTTTACAGATGCCCCACAGAAAGCATCCTTTCTGGTTGTATCCCAGCTCGGTCTGGGCTCCTGCTCTGACCAAGACCCGCAAGGAACTACAAAAGGTAGAGAGTGTAGCCCAATCTGTCACGCAAACCAATCTCCCATCCATTGGCTCTGTCTACACTTCCCGCTGCCAGTATAATCAAGGACCCCACACATCCGAACATTCTCTCTTCCACCTCCTTCCGTCGGGAAAAAGATACAAAAGTCTGAGGTCCCGCACCGACCGACTCAAGAACAGCTTCTTCCCTGCTGCCGTCAGACTTTTGAATGGACCCTACCTCGCATTAAGTTGATCTTTCTCTACACCCTAGCTACGACTGTAACACTACATTCTGTACTGTTTCCTTCTCTGTGAATGGTATGCTTTGTATAGCGTGCTGGTATGTGTGCTGTTGGAGACCAGAACACCTCATTTGCCTGACAAAGGGCCACAGAGTTGAAAGCTTGCAAGTTTATCAAATAAATCGGTTGGATTTAAACCTGGTGTTGCCAGACTTTGTACTGTATTTACCCCATTCCAACGCCGGCATCTTTACATCCTCACCAGCAATGCCAGTATCTTTGACAGTTAGCTTATTCTATTTAATTTATTATTGTCATATGTGTTGGGACACAGTGAAAAGTATTGTTTCTTGCACTATACAGACAAAGCATACTGTTCGGAGAGAAGGAAAGGAGAGGGTGCAGAATGTAGTGTTACAGTCACAGCGAGGGGTGTAGAGAAAGATCAGCTTTAATGTGAGGTGGGTCCATTCAAAAGTCTGACAGCAGCAGGGAAGAAGCTGTTCTTGAGTCGGTCGGTACGGGACCTCAGAGTTTTGTATCTTTTTCCCGACGGAAGAAGGTGGAAGAGGGAATGTCCGGGGTGTGTGGAGTCCTTAATTATGTCGACTGCTTTTCCCGAGGTAGCAGGAAGTGTAGATGGAGTCAATGGACGGGAGGCTGGTTTGTGTGATGGGACTGGGCTACGTTCACGACCCTTTGTAGTTCCTTGCGGTCTTGGTCAGAGCAGGAGCCCAGACCAAGCTGTGATACAACCAGAAAGGATTCTTTCTGTGGTGCATTGGTAAAAGTTGGTGAGAGTTGTAGCATCAGTAAGAGTGGTGCTGACCAGCAGTGATGATGGAAAGGCATCTGTTAGTGGGGAACCTCCAGGGGACACATTTACAAATATTAACAGGAGGTGCGTTGTCTTCAGTGTGGAGCTGGGGTAATCTTTTGAAAGCTTTACATCTCCCTGCTACATCACCTGAGGCACCAAGAGCGCTGCAGAGCTTTTGGACCGACCCACTGGCTGTGAGTTGTGTATAACCTGTGACAGATCCATCTCTGCAGCATGGTGAGACACTGGTTAGCACTGCTGCCTCTCAGCGCCAGAGATACGGGTTCAGTTCCAGCTCGGGGTCACTGTCAGTGCGGAGTCTGCATGTTCTCTCCGTGTCTCTGTATTTCCTTCAGGTGCTCTGGTTTCCTCCCACAGTCCAAAAGTTAGGTGGATTGGCCATGCTAAATTGCCCCTTAGTGTCCCCAGATGTGCAGGTGATTCGGATTAGCCATGGAAAATGTGAGGTTACGGGATCAGGCAAGGGAGAGGGCCTGGGTTAGCTATTCTGTCAAAGAATCGGTGGGCTGAATGGCCTCTTCTGCACTGTGAGGATTCTATGGTTTTGTAAAAAACAGCAGGGAGATACTAAGTAGAGAGATATGGGCATAACCCTCATCCCTTTCTGCCAGGTCAGGCACATTTATACATGGATCTCTGGTATAAAAATCCTTGTATTGCGTGAAGAGGGTGCCGTGGGGATCCACAGTCTCGGCAGCCTCCAGATGGGTCAGAGGCAAGCGGAATGCTGCACCCTCTCGAGGCTTACTGTGCCTCGGGATTCAGTCCCCTTGGGGCTGGGAGTAAAACTGAGGGAGATTGGATGCTAAACCTTTCACCGTTCTCTCTTTCCTCCTAGTCTATCCCGTCGGAAATGGAGTTCGATCCCAATTCCAACCCTCCCTGTTACAAGACCAGTGATGAGGTACGTTCGCATCTTGGAGGGTCACAGTTCATGTTGAGTAATGGGTGCAGGGACCAATTTGTGAAGCATGAGGCCTTGTCTCAATCATCAGTCATTTTACAGCCTCACCCACGTCTTCCCCACCCCCCCCCCCCCCCCCCCCCCCCGCCCCCAAAGTGTCCCAGCAGCGAATCTCTCCCTCTCCCCCTCGTACACCTTTGTGTGAAAATTAAATAGGAAGTCCATCACAGTCCCAGACAATGACAGGCTGCTCTCTCCTCTTTAGGGGGAGTGGAGTTGACTGGTGGTGATTTTAACCTGAGGATTACCACGCCTCGGGTGAAGGGGCAAGCTTGCAGGAGAACCGGGGCCTTTCGGGTAACCTTAGCGGGTTTGGGGGTGACATGATGGTTAGCATTGCTGCCTCACGGCGCCGGGGATCCGTGTTCGATTCCAGCCTCTGGTGACAGTCTGTGTAGAATCTGCACATTCTCAGTCTTGCTCATGCTCTCTCGAGGTTTGGTGGATTGGCCATGCTAAATTGCCCCTCAGATGTATAGGTAGGGAAATTAATGGGTTAATTATATGGGGTTATAAGGAAACAGCAAGGGTAAGATGCTTTGTGTCAGTGCAGACTTGATGGATTGAATGGTCTCCTTCTGCACTGTCGGGATTTGAAGACCTTGTCCTGTTCTTCCCCCCATCCCCTACCCTGCATTAGCCACGTTCAGATGGGGGAACGATTTGTCCATTCTGTCCTGGACATGGGAATTCCCAATGGGATTCCGGGTTTTGAGGGCCTGTGTGGAATGAATCCTGGCTGGCATGGTATCTGCTAACTCTGTATCACCTCACAGAGGGAGCGGGACGGGTCAGTGATGGGGGAGGGGAACTGGCAGAGATTGTGACCTCAGTCAGGGAGGGGGCGGTGGCGGGTTGGGTCTTCCTCCTGGTACCCTCCCTCTGACATTACCAGCTCCATGTTCAGCAGTCATTCTCGTGCACCATTTCCTGTCCGTACCTTCACTCAGCCTATTTCCGCCTTCTTAACATCGTCCAGCTTCTCCCGGAGGTCCAATCTCTCCAACTGATTCGTCTTTTTAATTCGGAATTCAGCTCCGTCAGAGCACTACTGGTGTTTACCCTACTTAAGCTTCAGGCCGTCAAAAACTCTGCATATCTTCATTTAAAATTCTCATTCTTGCTCTCAAATACCTCCCTGTCCCTGTAACCACCAACATTCTCTCTATCTTAAAATCTCTTCCAGTCTGTACAACTGTCTCTATCTCTGTAACCTTCTCCAGCCCCCTACACCCTCTCCCTATCTCTGTCATCTCCTCCAGTTTTCACATCCCTCCTGATCTCTGTAACCTCCTCCAGCCCCTACACCCTTCTCTGTCTCTCTAACCTCCTCCAGACACCACAACCTTCCCAGATCTCTGCATTCCCTCCAACTCTGGACTCCCGCGCATCCCCAATTTTATCCTTGTGCCACCATTGACAGCCGTATTTCCAGCTGATTCGCTCCCCAGGAATTCCCCCTCCTAAATCCCCTCGCTTTGCTGCTGCCGTTTGCCAAGCCTGTTGTTATGTAACCCAATATCTCCTCATGTTGCTTTGCTTTGTAACTCCCCCGGGAAGCGCCTCAGGGGTCACTTTGCATCGTTCAAAGTGCTGTTCAGATTATAAACTGTCGACGTTAGCCAAGGCTGCCGAGCGCTGAGTGTAAACACGGGCCTCTCTGCTCTGTGTGTGTGTGTTTGCAGGACATTGTTATCCAGCAGGATGACGAAATTCGACTGAAGGTAGTCGGAACCAGAGTGGACAAAAACGACATTGTGAGTACATTGCGCAAGCAATCACAGATTTATTGTATAATACCCTCACGTATCCGTTGATGTGCCTGAGCCTGGGCTGTGATCCCCTCACCCACCGAGGGACGAGGAGAAATATTCCAGCAGGATTATATTCCTTGTCGCCCTTGAGAAGTTTTAAAGTTGTTTACATTTGGTAGTAAATGTACTGGGTTGCTCAAACCCAGAGGAGGAAACGCTGGAAAATCTCAGCAGCTCTCAAATTCTTCCAGCCCTGACACCCCCTCCCTATCTCTATAACCCTTTCCAGCCCCTACACCCTCTCCCTATCTCTGTAACCCCCCTCCAGCCCCCCTACACCCCCTCCCTATCTCTGTAACCTCCTCCAGCCCCTACACCCCCTCCTATCTCTGTACCTCCTCCAGCCCCCTACACCCCCTCCCTATCTCTGTAACCTCCTCCAGCCCCCTACAACCCCCTCCCTATCTCTGTAACCTCCCCAGCCCCTACACCCCCTCCTATCTCTGTAACCTCCTCCAGCCCCCTACACCCCCTCCCTATCTCTGTAACCCCCCTCCAGCCCCCTACACCCCCTCCTATCTCTGTAACCTCCTCCAGCCCTACACACCCCCTCCCTATCTCTGTAACCTCCCCCAGCCCCCTACAACCCCCTCCCTATCTCTGTAACCTCCTCCAGCCCTACACCCCCTCCCTATCTCTAACCCCCCTACACCCCCTCCCTATCTCTGTAACCTCCTCCAGCCCCCTACACCCCCTCCCTATCTCTGTAACCTCCTCCAGCCCCCTACACCCCCTCCCTATCTCTGTAACCTCCTCCAGCCCCTACACCCCCTCCCTATCTCTGTAACCTCCTCCAGCCCCCCTACACCCCCTCCCTATCTCTGTAACCTCCTCCAGCCCCCTACACCCCCTCCCTATCTCTGTAACCTCCTCCAGCCCCCTACACCCCCTCCCTATCTCTGTAACCTCCTCCAGCCCCCTACACCCCCTCCCTATCTCTGTAACCTCTTACAGCCCAAGATTTTACTGAGATTTTAGCGACTCTCTCACCCCAGATGAACCTAGACACCATTACGAATTAGGTGTGCAGCATTTAGTCTCTGGTCTCCCTGTCTGAGAATGAAGAATTCTCATCCCGTTCCCCGTCACACTCTGATGAACGCTGCCGGAAGACTATCTGTGCATGAGGACGAGGGTAAAGTGTGTGGCAAGAGGGAGGCAAAATCCATTTTCACTTGGCACGGTGAGTTGTTGTGATCCGGAACACACTGTCGGAAAGGAGTAGGTTCTGTGGGGACCTGGTGTAGACCCAAAGAGGAATGGCTGTAGAGCTAAGGGGAGCAGGGAGGGGTGGAGGGGGGGGGTGAGTTTAACAGCCAAGACCCTGCGCGGGTGTGATCTGTAACCTTCTCCTCCGCTGTGAGATCCCTAACAGGACCAGCTCCTCCGCACACAGGGCTGAAGACTCTGCCAGTATTCTGGAGAAGGTGGCAGGGTCCTGGGGGCTTGTGGCGTGTGTCATGGCGATGGTGAGGCGGCGTGGGGGAGGGGATCCCTGTGTTTTTAACACACCCGTTTGTTCAGAGCTCTGATAACCTGCCCTCTTCTTATTCCCTCCCTTCCAGTTTGCGATTGGCTCTCTGATGGATGACTATCTGGGTAAGTGTGTCTGCCACAGGGTGGGGTGAGGGTGCCTGGCGTGGAGCAGTGTGAGAGAGGGGAGTGGATGGGGTGAGAGTGCCTGGTGCAGGGCCAGGTGGGTGTGTATGCCTCGGGGAGGTGGGAGGGGATGTCTGCCTTGGGGTGGGTGAGTTGCCTACTTCAGAAGGGCGGGTGTGTCTGTGTCAGGGCATGGCATTGGTGGGGGGGGGGGGGGGGGGGTGGTTTCCCGGTGTGGGAAGCAGATATGTCTGCTGCAGGCCCAGCAGTGTTGACTCGTGTTTACCCCTCCCTTGTTCTTCAGATTGGGTTACCCTGTGTAGGAGATCACAGCTGAGGCTGAACACCCAGGAGCGAACCAGGCGTGTCCTGCTGTCACTAGGTGCACACAAGCTCCCCATAGTACGAGGGTTCAGTCAGAAGCCGGCTCAAGGGGGAGTAGAGTGTGTAGCTAGGTGAGGGGTGGTGGGAGTGGAGAATGGCAGCCTTATCCTTCAGAGCCCAGTGTGTTGGGAAACCCTTGATTTGATTTTATTATTGTCACGTGTATCGGGATACAGTGAAAAGTATTGTTTCTCGCACACCACACAACTAAGTTCATAGAGAAGGAAAGGAGAGGGTGCAGAATGTAGTGTTACAATCACAGCAAGGGTGTAGCGAAAGATCAATTTAGTGCGAGATAGGTCCATTCAAAAGTCCATGCAGTAGGGCCTAGGTTGGAATTATTATCATTGGGCCTAATGGCTTCCTTTTGCGTGGTAGGGATTCTACGATTCGTACATGTTCTTAGACTTTTCCCCGACGGAAGAAGGTGGAAGAGAGAATGTCCAGGGTGCGTGGGGTCCTTAATTATGCCGGCTGCTTTTCCCCGAGGCAGCGGGAAGTGTAGACAGAGTCAATGGATGGGAGGCTGGTTTGCATAATGGGACTGGGCTACATTCACAACCTTTTGTATTTTCTTGTGGTCTTGGGCAAAGCAGGAGCCCAGACCAAGCTGTGATACAACCAGAAAGGATATATCTCTCAATGTTGGTAGTTAAGAGAAGTCTGGACAAATAGGATGGGAATAGAAGGATATAGTCCCTGAAGGGTAGGAGGTTTTAGTTCAGACAGGAAGCATGGTCAGTGCAGGCTTGGAGGGGCCGAAGGGCCTGTTCCTGTGCTGTAATTTTCTTTGTTCTTTGTTTAAATCTCTCCACGTTTAACCAGCGTTGAGAGATGACTGGGGAAAGACTGTGGGCCGTGCAGAGGAACTGAGTTAAGTAACAAGAGGGCAATACATGGTGCGTGAAGCAGTAACACTGGTCTTAGCCTTGGAGAGAGAAGAGGGTGGATCTGTTATTTTATACACCCTGGCCTCCAATGACTAAACCTCCAACTATCTTCCTCCTTTCAGGACTGGTGAGCTAAGCTGACCCACCAAAGCTGGCGTGAGGAGCAGACAGCACTGGAAGATAATCCCTCATCCCTGCACACACTTCTGGAATATCGCCGTATCTGCCCACTGGGAGCCAGCCTGCAATGAGGACTGAGCGGAAACTCCCTGTTTTTTTAAGCAGGGCGGGTTAATGGATGGGATGGGTTTGGCCGTGGCAGGGTAAATACACACCTACCTCCTGCCCCTCCAAACCGACCAACTCCTAAACCGAGACTATTTTTTAAAAAAAACCAAACAACTGCGGACACTGGAAATCCAGAATAACATCAGAAAGTGCTGGAGAAAGCTCGGCAGATCTGGCTGTCTCTGCGAAACCCGCTTTTGAATCTGTGATTCCTCTTTGGAATTGAACAGCTCTGAGGAAGAGTTACACCGACTCGAGATTTCCACTCGGTCTCTCTCTCTCTCTCTCTCTTTCCGCAGACGCTGCCCGGCCTGTTGAACATTTCCAGCATTTTCTGTTTTCCCGGGTAAGAGACGCAGCGATCGAGCTTTTGTTGGGGCAGACGCTCATGTTCTCCCTTTCGTTTTCCTCCTCTCACACTTTCAGGTGGCGCAGTGGGTTAGCACTGCTGCCGCACGGTGTCAGGGACTCTGGTTCGATTCCTGGCTTGGGTCACTGTCAGTATGAAGTCGGCTCATTCTCCCCGTGTCTGCATGGGTTTCCTCCGGGTGCTCCAGTTTCCTCCCATTGTCCAGAAATGTGCAGGTTAGGGTGGATTGGCCGTGATAAATTGCCCCTTAGTGTCCAAAGATGTGCAGGTTATGTGGATTGGCCGTGCTAAATTGCCCTTTAGTGTCAGGAGGACAAGTAGGGTAAATACATTAGTTGCAGGAATAGAGCCTGGGTGTGATTATTGTCGGTGTGGGCCGAATGGCTCCTTCTGCATTGTATAGTTCCAGCACCCTAACAACATCATCCAATCGATGACCACTTGTACCCCAACTCTTGTAGGATTTACCACAGTGAGTGGCGATTGGCTTTCCTGCCATTTGCCCCACGTACATCTCCGTTTTGGTGAGTATTTTAAGTTTAAACTTTATTTCTTAGTGCCTTACCTTAACACGGCAACTGTGAAAATCCCCTAGTTCCTCCTGTTCATCGGTAAATCTTGGGCGTTGGAGTTACCACCGTGAGGATTGATGTTCTGGCGTCTTGCCGCTGAAGATTTATAATTCCTGATTTTGGAGAAAGTCCCTTTGATGAATATTCTGTAGGATGTTTTGTGTTTGTATATAATCATGTGCCCAGATAGTCAGGTGAAGTGATACCAGTTAATCTGGAAACCTGGCATCTTGTTTTGGGTTTTTTTTTAAATGTTGCGAATCAGGATTCACTTCCTTCTGTTTACGTTCAGCTGATTGTTAATCACAAAAGTTAAACCCCACGTTGAAATTAAATTGATTTACAAAACAGTGCAGTGTGGAAAGCAAGACCAGCTCGTTATTCAATCTAGTGGGGATAACACACACAGGAAATTAAATCACCAGGACAGTGGGGTTTTACCATGCACCAGGAGTTCTGCAGTGACTTGAGATTCATTCCATCTCTGTTCACTAAATCGCTGTGATTTTTCACAAGAAAACACAGATTTTTGTTTGGAGGACGGCTGACGCTGTTTCAACAGGTGGGACAGACCCAGGACAAACCGGGGCAGGTCTGTTGCTCGGTACAGTACTGGTGGGGAGACCGGTTTGTCGCTGTATAACACTGGGGTACAGTACTGGTGGGGACGGGTCTGTCGCTATATAACACTGGGGTACAGTACTGGTGGGGAGACCGGTTTGTCGCTGTATAACACTGGGGTACAGTACTGGTGGGGACGGGTCTGTCCCTGTATAACACTGGGGTACAGTACTGGTGGGGAGACCGGTTTGTCGCTGTATAACAGTGGGGTACAGTACTGGTGGGGACGGGTCTGTCGCTGTATAACACTGGGGTACAGTACTGGTGGGGACGGGTCTGTCGCTGTGTAACACTGGGGTACAGTACTGGTGGGGACGGGTCTGTCGCTGTATAACACTGGGGTACAGTACTGGTGGGGAGACGGGTCTGTCGCTGTGTAACACTGGGGTACAGTACTGGTGGGGAGACGGGTCTGTCGATGTATAACACTGGGGTACAGTACTGGTGGGGACAGGTCTGTCGCTGTATAACACTGGGGTACAGTACTGGTGGGGACAGGTTTGTCACTATAAGACTGGGAACTGAGAGGTTACAGATGTCTGTGAGTACCCTATCAGCTGGTCCACAACAGGATTTACGTCGATCAGGAACACCATTTACGGAACACGTTCTGCTCAAAGCAGACGAACTCCCATTCCCTTGGCCAGTGGGGCTTCTGTAACAAGTTCTGACAACCATTTAACCAGAGGCCTAACCAGGGAAGCAGAAACATGCCGTGGGCAGGGCACTGAAAATACTAACCTTGGATTGGAACTTACATTTCCAGATATGCTGGACCCTGGCAATGGTTGGGGGTATGAACAGATTGTCACTACAGATCAAAGCTTTTCTACCCTTCTTATTGGCATTGGAACACTTTCTGCGCACTTTCCCCAAATAATAATGATCCCCCAGTGACTGGGGAATTAGGACTGAGGTCTGTTTTTTATCCATAGAAACCCTACAGGAGGAGGCCATTAAGCCCATCAAGTCTGCACTGACCAAAATCCCACCCAGGAACTATTCCCCCAAACACACGTTTAACCGGCTAATCCCTACACTTCCTGGGATGCTAAGGAGCAATTTAACTTAGCCAGTGAACCTAACCTGCACTTCTTTTGGAGTGTGGGAGGAAACTGGAGCACCCAGAGGAAACCCACACAGACATGGGGTTGAGAACATGCAAACTCCACACAGACGGTAACCCAAATCAGGATTCGAACACGGGTCCTTCACATTGTGCGACAGCAGTGCTAACCACTGCTGTGCAGTCATTCGTGGGACATGGGTATCGCTGGCTGGGCCAGCATTTATTACCCATCCCTAGTTGCCCTTTAGAGGGGCAGTTGAGAGTCACCCACATTGCTGTGTGGCTCTGGAGTCTCATGTAGGCCAGACCGGGGTAAGGACGGCAGATTTCCTTCCCTAAAGAGAACCGGATGGGTTTTTCCGACAATGGGTCATCAGTAGATTCTTAATTCCAGATATGTTTTATTGAATTCAAATTCCACCCTCTGCTGTGGCGGGATTCGAACCGGGGTCCTCCAGAACATTAGCTGAGTTTCTGCAATGATAGCCTTAGGGATAATACCAATAGGCCGGTGGCCTCCTCCCCTGGCGGCAGGGGTGTCTGTAGAGGTGAGCCAGGTTTCTTGGGGCAGGATACCTGACGGTGTACTTTTACCCCCCATCATCTAAAGCTGCCAGAACTCTCCTCCCCCTCCCCTCCCAGTCTCCAAGTGTTCAGCCTTCCCTTGTCAAGACGGAGATATTAACCATTTTGAAGTAGGTTTCCATTGGGAAAGGAGATGGTGGGAAGGATGCGCTAAATGGCCATCGTACTTGCAAACACTTCCCGTCAACTTCATTCCACTGTTAAGTGGTGATATCTCTTGTCCTAGTAGTAACCAGCCATATAAAGCTGTTACTCTGCCAAGGGGGGTGAGAGAGAAAGAATGTGCGTGTATGTGGGAGAGAAAGAGAGGTGTCTATGTGAAAGTGAGAGAGAGTGAGGGGGAGTGTGTGTGTGTGTGTGAGAAAATGATTTGATTTGATTTATTCTCATGTACTGGGATGCAGTGAGAAGTCTGGTTGCTTGCGTGCTATACAGACAAAGCATTTTGTTCATAGAGAGGGTGCAGAATGTAGTGTTACAGTCACAGCGAGGGTGTAGAGAAAGATCAACTTAATGCAAGGTAGGTCCATTCAAAAGTCTGACAGCAGCAGGGAAGAAGCTGATCTTGAGTCGGTCGGTACGGGACCTCAGACTTTTGTATCTTTTTCCCAACAGAAGAAGGTGGAAGAGAGAATGTGGTGGGGGTGGTGGGGTGGGGTCCTTGATTATGTTGGCAGCTTTTCCTGAGGCAGCGGGAAGTGCAGATGGAGTCAATGGATGGGAGGCTGGTTTGTGTGATGGGACTGGGCTACATTTACAACCTCTTGTAGTTTTTTGCGCAGAGCAGGATCCCATACCAAGCTTTGATACAACCAGAAAGAATGTTTTCTATGGATGTGTGTGTATGTGAGCAAGAGGGAGAGGAGAAGAATTGTTTAGAGATGCTGACTTCTGTAATGTTAGTAACACCCCAAAGCAGCAGGTGAGGGCAGCATCTGCACAGGGCAGCAGCTCCCAGTGAGTGGTTCTGCTCCAATAGATATCACTGATTCCCCAGTACACAGAAACACTAAGACAGCTATAATCCCTATCTGAGATACGGAGACTAATCAGAGGGATCAGAGTGAGCGGAAACAGGATCAGAGATTGTTACAGAGCTGGAACAGAGAACCATCTCCAACAACAATGTGCATTCATGTAGCACCTTTATGTCATTAAACATCTTCACAGGAATAATTCTCAAACAACATTCATCCTTGAGACACAGGGGAGAGCTAGGGACAGATCACCAAAGCTTCAGTGAATGAAGACAGTTATAAGGAGTGTCTGAGAGAGAGACAGGGAGAGAGAGAGAGAGAGAGAGAGACAGGTAGACAGACAGAGACAGAGGGAGGTGGAGAGATTTAGGGAGGGAATTTCAGAGCTTTGGGCCCCCCAGCCAGCTGAAAGCACAGCTGCCAATGCTGGAGGGATGGGAATCGGGGGATGCTCAAGAGGCCGGAATTGGAGGAGGTAAAAATCCCAGAGGGGCTGGAGGAGGTTACAGAGATAGGGAAGGGGTGTAGGAGTTGGAGGTTACAGAGATAGGGAAGGGGGTGTAGGCGCTGGAGGAAGTTACAGAAATAGGGAGGGATGTAGGGGCTGGAGGCAGTTACAGAGATAGGGAGTAGGTGTAGAGGCTGGAGGAGGTTACAGAGATAGGGTGGGACAAGGACGTGGAGTGAGAAGAATTTGAGAACAAGAATGAGGATTTTAAGAGGAGGAGTTTGCCAGGTGGGAAACTGTAAACAGGAATTATGGCAAAACCACCCTTCCCCAATACCATGTTCAAATGGTCAGTGGATAGGCATATGGATAACATTGGAATAGTTTAACTTAGAAGGTCATAAAATTGGTTCCATTGGTCCGGGCAACATGAAGGGCCTGTACTGCGCTCTGATGTTCTATGTTGTCAATGATGATCCAATCAACAATAACCTTCCAAGAGGAGCTGATTGGCCAATTACTTGCCCCAAGAGGAGCTGATTGGCCAATTATTTGCCCCAAGAGGAGCTGATTGGCCAATTATTTGCCCCAAGAGGAGCTGATTGGCCAATTATTTGCCCCAAGAGGAGCTGATTGGCCAATTATTTGCCCCAAGAGGAGCTGATTGGCCAATTATTTGCCTCCGAGAGTATCTGATTGGACAGTTGACTGCCCATGGAACAATTTGATTGGTCAGTTGGTTTCCTGTGACGGTCATTTGGTCGCCACTGAAAGGAGCCCATTGGTCAGTTCCCAGCGGCCCCCCTCTCCCGTTAGCTACCCAGGAGGAGGCAACCCACCCCCTCTGCTTCGTGATTGGCCAACCCAGAAGAGGCGGGAAGCTGTCTGAGCCGCTTATTGGTTGTGAGAGCTGTCGCTCAGAGGCGCACAGCTGCTGACTGGGCCCTCAGCTGTCGCTCGACATGAGCTCCACATCTGATTGGCCAGCATCGCCGTCAGTCAAGTCGGCGTGATTTCTGATTGGCTAGTGGACTGGTCTCGCCCTCCAACCGCCCTGATCTCGCGAGAACCCGTCTTCCCTCGCCATGGCAACGCCAAGGAGGCTCTAGCGGAGGACAAGAAGGAACCCCACCACCTAGTCTTTTCGGCGCGGCGCCGGCCGCAGCGCCACCCGGCGGTGCGGAGGACTCCCCTTCCTACTCCAGCATCTCCATTCAGAATGGTTTTACCCAACTAGACTTAAGGGGTCATGTCTTCCTCTCCAGCCGCCTGCCCTCAATGCAGAGAAAGTGGGGTGGGGGAGCTTTCAACCTTCTTTATTCTGTTTTAGGTTAAATTTTACAACTTCTGGGCTTGGATACATTGGAGTTTAGGAGAACGAGAAACCCATCTTATGGAGACACAGATTCTCAATGGCATTAGCAGGGCGGAGGTCCCCAATTTCATTGAATCATAGATAGA
Source organism: Sphyrna mokarran (assembly GCA_024679065.1). Taxonomy (NCBI): domain Eukaryota; kingdom Metazoa; phylum Chordata; class Chondrichthyes; order Carcharhiniformes; family Carcharhinidae; genus Sphyrna; species Sphyrna mokarran. The sequence continues at coordinate 5,196,429 of JAGIQG010000039.1, read as the reverse complement.
ATCCCTACAGTGTAGAAAGAGGCCACTCAGCCCATCGAGTCTGTACCAATCACAATCCCAACCCAGCCCTACCTCCGTATCCCTACTTATTTTACCCGCTAACCCCTCTAACCTACACATCTCAAGACATTAAGGGTCAACTTAGCACGGCCAATCAACCTAACCCTCACATCTTTCGGACTACGGGAGGAAACTGGAGCAGCCGGAGGAAACCCACGCTGATATGGGGAGAACCTGCAGACTCCACACAGACAGTGACCCGAGGCCGGGAATTGAACCCGGGTCCCTGATGCTGTGAGACAGCAGTGCTAACCCAGTGTGCTACCTTTAGGACATTAAAGGGCAATTTAGCACGGCCAATCCACCTAACCCGTTTTATTGAATTCAAATTCCACCATCTGCCGTGGTGGGATTCGAACCAGGGTCTCCCAGAACATTAGCTGAAGTTCTGGATTAATACCTCAGCGATAATACCACTAGGCCATCGCTCCCTGAAGGATAAATATCCATCCCAGGGACGCTGAATGTCTTAAAGGTGTAGGGAAAGGTTTGAGGGAATTTGGAAAGTTAGGGCCCACCGATGAGGTAAATGGGAGGCGGGGGATTTGAAGCAGCTAGAAAGGTTTGGAAATTGGAGTGTGCAAGGAGGGGAAGAGATTACGGAGAGGTCCTGAGATGACTGTTTAAATTTGTTGGTTAGGCCGATGGGCAGGGAAGTTCTCCTCTCCCGTCCACTCACCTCCACCTGAGCCTCCCTGCAACTCCCGGAGTGCAGAACACACAGTGGACCAGCAATCAGTGCATCAACTAGGCCCAAGTCACCTCTGTAACTCGCCTAGCTGGGGCGGCATGGTGCCACAGTGGGTTAGCACTGCTGTCTCACAGCACCAAGGATCCAGATTTGATTCCCAGCTTGTGTCACTGTCTGTGTGGAGCCTGCACATTCTCCCCATATCTGCATGGGTTTCCTCCGGGTGCTCCAGTTTCCTCCCACACTCCAAAGATGTGCAGGTTAGGTGGATTGGCCATGCTAAATTGCCCCTTAATGTCCCAAAGATGTGCGGTTAGGTGATTGGCCATGCTAAATTGTCCCTTAGTCCAAAGATGTGCAGGTTAGGTGGATTGGCCATGCTAAATTGTCCCTTAGTGTCCAAGATGTGCAGGTTAGTGGATTGGCCATGCTAAATTGCCCCTTAGTGTCCAAAGATGTGCGGTTAGGTGGATTGGCCATGCTAAATTGTCCTAGTGTCCAAAGATGTGCGGTTAGGTGGATTGACTATGCTAAATTGTCCCTTTGTCCAAAGATGTGCGGGTAGGTGGATTGGCCATGCTAAATTGTCCCTTAGTGTCCAAAGATGTGCACGTTAGGGTGGATTGGCCATGCTAAATTGCCCCTTAGTGTCCAAAGATGTGCAGGTTAGGTGGATTGACTATGCTAAATTGCCTCTTAGTGTCCAAAGATGTGCAGATTAGGGGGATTGGCTGTGCTAAATTATCCCTTAGTGTTAAGGGGACTAGCTCAGGTAAATGCATGGGGTTGGGGGGCTGGGTAGGATTGAGGTCGGAGCAGACTCAATGGGCGGAATGGCTTTCTGCACTGTAGAGATTCTATGATAACTGTCCCAACGGAGGTTAAATCGAACTGTTGCTGGAACATGGATTGTCGCAGATACTGGGAGTTAAAATCGTGGGATTGGTAGCAAATTGTAGAGACATAGAAGATAGGAGCAGGAGGAGGCCATTCGGCCCCTTCGAGCTCTGCTCCACCATCCATCAGCATCATGGCTGATCAGCCGACTCAATAGCCTCATCCTGCTTTCTCCCCTTTGATTCCAAGTGCTCTATCCAGCCGCCTCCTCAATGTTTTGGCATCAACTACTTCCTGTGGGAATGAGTTCCACCGGGTGAAGAAATGCCTCCTCACCTCTGCCCTAAATGGTCTACCCCCGAATCCTCAGAGTGTGACCCCCTTTCCTCTGACTTTGACCCCTTATTTACACCTCGCCCCATTCTCCATCCCCCCACCCCCCCATCTCACCATATCACTCTGCGTTGTAACTCACTCCCCACTTCCCTACCTGGTAGAAGGTCCCCACACTGCTTCCGGGACAGAGACCCAAATCCAGGGCGCTACAAGTTGGTGAAATCATTATAATGACATAGAGTCACAGAGATCTACAGCAGGGAAACAGGCCCTTCGGCCCATCCTGTCAGTGCTGACCCTATTTCCCAATCCGAACTAGTCCCATTTGCCTGCGTCGGGCCCATTATCCCTCTAAACCTTTCCCCGTCACCTACCCAAATGTGTTTTAAAGCGTTATCATTTGTACTCACCTCCACCCACTCCACCCCCCTCCCACCCCCCCCAACCCCGGCAGCTCATTCCACACACGCTCTTTGCGAAAACATGACCCCCTCGAGTCCCCTTCCCCCTCTCACCTTTAAACCTACGCCCTCTGGTTTTGGAGTCCCCCTAACCCTGGGGAAATTTCCTTGCCTATTCGCCTTATCTACGATTTTACAAACCTCTAAAAGGTCACCCCCCCCCCCACCTCCTCATCCTCCTGCGCTCCGGGGGAGGAAAAGAACCCCAGCCTCTCCTTACAATTCCCGTCCCGGGTAACATCCGTGTAAATCTATTTTTGCCCCCTTTAATAACGTACTTCCTACAACACAGCAACCAGAATTGTACACAGTGCTCCAAACATGACCACACCAGCGTCTTGTACGTGTGTAACATAACATCCCAACTCCTGTACTCAAAAGTTTTAACTGATAGAATTTGTGCTTTACATCACGAGAATTGGAATACAAATATTGGGTAAGTTTAAAGTTTATTTATTAGCGTCGCAAGTAAAGCTTAACACTGCAATGAAGTTACTGTGAAAATCCCTCTAGTCGCCACAGTCCAGCGCCTGTTTGGGTTACACTGAGGGAGAATTTAGTGCGGCCAATCCACCTAACAAACTATTGACCCGAACCAGGGCTGTGGCGACTAGGGGATTTTCACAGTAACTTCAGTGCAGTGTTAATGTAAGCCCACTTGTGACACTAATAAATTAACATTAACCGGCACGTCTTTCGGACTGTGGGAGGAAACCGGAGCACCCGGGGGAAACCCACGCAGACACGGGGAAGAATGTGTAGACTCCACACAGACAGTGACCCGAGCCGGGAATCGAACCCGGGTCCCTGGTGCTGTGAGGCAGCAGCGCCATTGGTAGGGGTTAGGCTTCAGCTGTAAATAAGCTTAGATTAGGCCACACATTTGATTAGATTTGATTTATTATTGTCACGTGTATTGGGACACAGTGAAAAGTATTGCTTCTTGTGCGCTATACAGACAAAGCGTACTGTTCATAGAGAAGGAAAGGAGAGGGTGCAGAATATAGTGTTACAGTCACAGCGAGGGGTGTAGAGAAAGATCAACTTAATGTGAGGTAGGGTCCATTCAAAAGTCTGACAGCAGCAGGAAAGAAGCTGTTCTTGAGTCGGTCGGTACGGGACCTCAGACTTTTGTATCTTTTTCCCGATGGAAGAGAAAATGTCTGGGGTGGGGGGAGTGGGGGGGGTCCTTGATTATGTCGGCTGCTTTTCCCCGAGGCAGCGGGAGGTGTAGACAGAGCCAATGGATGGGAGGCTGGTTTGTGTGGTGGGACTGGGGCTACATTCACGACCCTTTGGAGATGCAGTGAGCAACACTGGGGCCCCACACCTCCAGAAGGATGTACTGACCTCAGAGGGAGCGCAGTGCAGATTCACCCTGAGACTGAGACCTAGACTCTAAGGGGTTAAATTTTAACTGAGGAGAAATCACCAAAACTAGGGTCGTGTTCACTGGAATTGCGAAGAACCAGGGGAGATTTGAATCGTAGCATCCAAGATACTAAGTGAAGAGAGAGACCATTCTTACTGAATTTGGATTCTAGGCTTGACGGGTTTGTTCCTGTGTTGCCAACTAGGTAACATGTGGTGACAACCAACCCCAATTCACCCTGATCCACTAAACACTGGGGGACAGTCGCACTGAGGCTGGAAACTGGTACAGGTACAGCACGGAGTTAGATACAGAGTAAAGCTCCCTCTACACTGTCCCCCATCAAACACTCCCAGGACAGGTACAGCACGGGGTTAGATACAGAGTAAAGCTCCCTCTACACTGTCCCCCATCAAACACTCCCAGGACAGGTACAGCACGGGGTTAGATACAGAGTAAAGCTCCCTCTACACTGTCCCCCATCAAACACTCCAGGACAGGTACAGCACGGGGTTAGATACAGAGTAAAGCTCCCTCTACACTGTCCCCATCAAACACTCCCAGGACAGGTACAGCACGGGGTTAGATACAGAGTAAAGCTCCCTCTACACTGTCCCCCATCAAACACTCCCAGGACAGGTACAGCACGGGGTTAGATACAGAGTAAAGCTCCCTCTACACTGTCCCCCATCAACACTCCCAGGACAGTACAGCACGGGGTTAGATACAGAGTAAAGCTCCCTCTACACTGTCCCCCATCCAGGACAGGTACAGCACGGGGTTAGATACAGAGTAAAGCTCCCTCTACACTGTCCCCCCATCAAACACTCCCAGGACAGGTACAGCACGGGGTTAGATACAGAGTAAAGCTCCCTCTACACTGTCCCCCATCAAACACTCCCAGGACAGGTACAGCACGGGGTTAGATACAGAGTAAAGCTCCCTCTACACTGTCCCCCATCAAACACTCCCAGGACAGGTACAGCACGGGGTTAGATACAGAGTAAAGCTCCCTCTACACTGTCCCCCATCAAACACTCCCAGGACAGGTACAGCACGGGGTTAGATACAGAGTAAAGCTCCCTCTACACTGTCCCCCATCAAACACTCCCAGGACAGGTACAGCACGGGGTTAGATACAGAGTAAAGCTCCCTCTACACTGTCCCCCACCACACTCCCAGGACGGTACGCACGGGGTTAGATACAGAGTAAAGCTCCCTCTACACTGTCCCCCACAAACACTCCCAGGACAGGTACAGCACGGGGTTAGATACAGAGTAAAGCTCCCTCTACACTGTCCCCCCATCAAACACTCCCAGGACAGGTACAGCACGGGGTTAGATACAGAGTAAAGCTCCCTCTACACTGTCCCCCCATCAAACACTCCCAGGACAGGTACAGCACGGGGTTAGATACAGAGTAAAGCTCCCTCTACACTGTCCCCCATCAAACACTCCCAGGACAGGTACAGCACGGGGTTAGATACAGAGTAAAGCTCCCTCTACACTGTCCCCCATCAAACACTCCCAGGACAGGTACAGCACGGGGTTAGATACAGAGTAAAGCTCCCTCTACACTGTCCCCCATCCCAGGACAGGTACAGCACGGGGTTAGATACAGAGTAAAGCTCCCTCTACAATGTCCCCCATCCCAGGACAGGTACAGCACGGGGTTAGATACAGAGTAAAGCTCCTTCTACAATGTCCCCCCATCAAACACTCCCAGGACTGGTACAACACGGGGTTAGATACAGGGTAAAGCTCCCTCTCTCAGGATTGTATGTAAAGTGTGTGTGTGTGGGACTTCTGTTTTATGAAACAAACCCTCTCCACCGGAGGGCAGTCTCTTGTACCATTAACAGGACAGAGAAAACCCCGCTTTAACTGACAACTATTTGAATTCGAAAGTTTCGTTGTGAAATTGACTTGACAATTTAACTCAAGAATAGAGAGGGGGAGGGGGCGACTGGAAAGAATCATATTAATCATTTTGGAGAGTCAAGTTGCTTGCAATTAAGCACCACAGTGGGAAGTTTTGCTGGTTTCAAAATTTGGGCTTGAAGAAGTTACCGAGAGAGGGAAAACAGAGAGATAAGTTTCCTGGTTAGGATTTAAGAATTGTCCCTTTTTTATTCTCTCTCTCGCTATGCCAAGAAAGAGCATGGAGCCTCGCAGAAGATCAAAACGTATCAAGGTAATGGATGGGATGGGGTGTACTTAGCAGTCTCACATCAAGAAGTTAAAGAACCTCTTACTGGAGACAGATTTGTGCTTTGAATTGAAATGAGAAACTGTGGGTTAGTTTTCTTCCTCCTCTCTCTCTCTCTCTTGAGTTTTAATCTTACAAATAGTTGGGGGGGTGGGGGAGGAAGAGGGTGGGTTGTTGCTATCAGATTCTGTCTTCCAACCAGAGTAATTTTAACCTCCTGGTTTTGACCCCTTCTTATGCGGGTCTCTTGCAGTTACAGGGAATGAATGGAGCTGCCTCCCTCGTATCCTTCAAATACAAAATCAGCTTTGGGCAGCTATCCTCGTTCCCCAAGAAGTAATTATTTAATTGGGATGCCTTGAAGTTACATCCTGAATGTGTATCACAACAAACCTCCCACCTTCCCCTCCCCATTCACAAATGTAACCTTAAACTTCGCACTATCTTCTCGAAAGTTATGTATTTTTGTTGTTAAAAAGTTAATAGTTTACAAAACAAGCCCAGTGCCAGGTAGGGGATCCCCCCCACACACACACACAGAGCAGTGAGGATTAGCAATGCCTGGAATTAGATTAAACGAGGTATAAAATATTTATAGATGAAATTATCCTCAGAGATGCCGGAAGCGCCGATACAACTTTATGTTGCAGTTTCGCAGAGATAACTTCCCTTGGCGCCAAAAACCGTCCATTGAAATTTCAAAAAAAAAGGATTAGATGTTTTAACCCCTCGTGCAAAAATTAAAACCATTAATTTGCCCCCTTTTGCAATAACTTAAACTAGAATTAAAACTCCCCACTTTTTGCAACAATTTAAACTAGAATTAAAACTCCCCCTCTTCACAATTAAAATAAGGATTTACAGTTTCATCCCATTTGGAAAATAATTAAAAATGAGAATATAAAAAAAGATTTTAAAAGTTGTTCCTTTTGGTTATTTATCAGTGTCGCAAGTAAGGCTTACATTAACACTGCAACGAAGTTGTTGTGGAATTCCCCTGGTCGTCACACTCTGGCAGTTTTCGGCTTACACTGAGGGAGAATTTAGTATCCTAACCAGCATGGTTTATGGATTGTGGGAGGAGACCCATGCAGACACGGGGAGAATGTGCAGACTCCGCACAGACAGTGACCCGAGCCGGGAATCGAACCCGGGTCCCTGGCGCGGTGAGGCAGCAGTGCTAACCCACTGTGCCGCCCACTGATTGACGTATTGTTTTAAAAAGTACGGAGTCTTTAATGGATGTTGTGGATTGTCCTGTGAACGTTCTGTTTTGGCCGGGGTCTGGGGGGGGTGTGTGTCTGCAGGTTCCGATGCCGGATCCGGAAGATGTGGAGCCTGGAGCGGACGAGAAGCCGGACGCCCACCTTCTGGGAGTGCTGCAGCTGACTCCCAGGAATCCCATCCGGGGGAGCTCCCGGATATCAAGGAGCAAAGAGCCCGAGGAGACCAGCCAGGAGAAGCAGGAGGTGAGTGCGGGAGGCCGGGGAAAGGGAAGGGAGTGGAACTCCTTGCCACGGAGGAGACCGGATCGTTGAGTACCTCGGAGACAGAGATGGGTAAGTTCTCAATACTTTGAGAACGGACCTTGGTGAGGACACACCTGGAGTATTGTGTGGAGTTTTGGTCCCCTTTCCTGAGGAAGGATGTTCTTGCTCTGGAGAGAGTGCAGCGAAAGTTTACCAGGCTGATTCCGGGGACTGGTGTACGAGGAGAGATTGACTGGGTTAGAATTGTTTTCACTGGAGTTCAAATGAATGAGGGGGGGAATCTCTCAGAGATTTATAAAATTCTAACAGGACAGGACAGGGTCAATGCAGGGAGGATATTAAATACATTCCACTGCCCTCTGGTTGAAGAAATTCCTTCTCATCTCTGTTTTCAAGAGTCGTCCCTTTAGCCTGAGGCCGTGCCTTGGGATCCCAGTCCCTCCTGCTAATGGAAACATCTTCTCTATGTCTGCTCTATGTAAATATTCTATAAATTTCAATAAAATCCCCCCCCCCCCCAACATTTATCCTCGGAAGCTCCGTCGATCACAGGCACAAAGTCCTCAAATCCTCCTCGCACATCAAGCCTTTCATTCCCAGAATCGTTCTGGGGAAACCTCTTCTGGAGGTTCGAATCCCACTGCGGGGGCGGGCTGGTGGGATTTAAATTCCATTAATAAAAAAACTGGAATTGTAAAGCCAGTTTCGGTCATGGGCAAACCGTAACAACCATCATCGATTGTCTTAAAATAAAACCCATCTGGTTCACTAATGTCCCCCTCGAGGGGAAAAAGGAAATCGGCTGTTCCTACCCGGTCTGATCTACATGTAACTCCAAACCCCCCCCACACACACACACACATATATACCACACATATACACACACGTATATACCACACACACACACACACATATACACACACACGTATATACCACACATATACACACACACATATATAACCACACATATACACACACACACATATACACACACACGTATATACCACACATATACACACACGTATATACCACACATATACACACACATGTATATACCACACTCACACACACACACGTATACACCACACTCACACCACACACACACACACACACATATATACCACACTCTCACACACACACATATACACACATGTATACACCACACTCACACACACACACAAATATACCACACTCACACACACACACGTATACACCACACTCACACATATATACCACACTCACACATACACACACACATATACACACACGTATATACCACACTCACACACACACACACACATATATACACACGTATATACCACACTCACACACACACACACACATATACACACACTATATACCACACTCACACACACACACACACAAATATACCACACTCACACATGCACACGTATACACCACACTCACACACACACATGTTCACACACACACATGTATATACCACACTCTCACACGCACATGTATACACCACACTCACACATGTTCACACACACACGTATATACCAGACTCAAATACGCACACGTACATACCACACACACACA
>JAGIQG010000039.1:5174044-5187310 GCA_024679065.1 Sphyrna mokarran | reverse complement strand
GGGGGTGCTTATATGGTATGGTATGGAGGGCAGGTCTTATGAGGAGAGGCTGAGGGATTTGAGGTTGTTTTCGTTAGAAAGGAGGCGGCTAAGAGGGGACCTAATCGAAACATATAAGATGATTAGAGGTTTAGATAGGGTGGACAGTGATAGCCTTTTTCCTAGGATGGAGAAAGCTAGCACGAGGGGACACAGCTTTAAATTAAGGGGTGATAGTTATAGGACGGATATCAGAGGTAGGTTCTTTACCCAAAGGGTGGTTCGGGAGTGGAATGCCCTGCCTGCAGCAGTTGTAGATGCGCCAAGTTTGGTGGCGTTTAAGAGGTTAGTTGATAAGTATATGGAAGAGAAGGGAATGGTTTAGTTTGGAGGGGCATTGCTTTTTATATTGGTCGGCGCAACATCGAAGGCCGAAGGGCCTGTTCTGTGCTGTAATGTTCTATGTTCTATGTTCTATATTGCTGTACGTGGGATCTTGCTGTGTATAAACTTGCTGCCGTGCCTCCGTCATCAGAACAATCGTCACACTTCACAAAGCCACTGTGAACTGCTCTGGGACAATCTGAGGATGAGAGGGGCGGTACAGAAATGCAAGTTTTTCTCTATCTCCGATGGAAACCACGTATTGGGATAGCAGGGGGTTCAATGGGCTGAGTGGCCATCTGCTGCACCGCCTGAGGTTTTCTGATGTCCGTGAACACGGAGGGGTGGGAATGGGAAGCGCGTGGAATCAGTATCTCTGATCTCTGATCTCTTCCTGTTCCATAGATTGCAGTCAAACCTGTGCATGTCAGACTGCACAAAGTGGCAACAAAACTGCCTCCGCACAGAGAGGTGAAATCGGAGGAGGACGAGGAGGACGAGGAGGAGACTGAGGTCAAGGAAACTCCCAGGAGTGTCACACCTCTTCCTGTTGTCAAGGTTAACATTACTACACCCCCTCCCTATCTCTGTAAACCCCCTCCACACCCCCTCCCTATCTCTGTAACCCCCCCACACTTTCCCTAGCCCTACTCTGTAAACTCCTCCCCCCCTACACCCCCTCCCTATCTCTGTAACCCCCCCTACACCCCCCTCCCTATCTCTGTAACCCCCCAGCCCCTACACCCCCCCCTTATCTCTGTAACCCCCCAGTCCCCTACACCCCCTCCCTATCTCTGTAACCTCCCCCAGCCCCCCTCCCTATCTCTGTAACCCCCCCACAGAACCCCCTCCCTATCTCTGTAACCTCCCCGCCCCCTACATCCTCCCGTCCCTAACCCCCCCTCCTATCCTGTAACCCTCCTCCAGCCCCACTAAACCCCCCCCCTCCCTATCTCTGTAACTCTCCAGCCCCTACCCCCCCTCCCTAATCTCTGTAACCCCCCCCCCTACACCCCCTCCCTATCTCTGTAACCTCCTCCAGCCCCCTACACCCCCTCCCTATCTCTGTAACCCCTCCACCCCTACCCCCCCATCTCTGTAACCCCCCCCGTATCCTATCTCTGTAACCCACCCCCTACACCCCCTCCCTATCTCTGTACCCCCCCCCCTACCCCCTCCCTATCTCTGTAACCCCCCCTACAACCCCCTCCCTATCCTAACCCCCCCCAACCCCCTCCCTCTCGTAACCTCCTCCAGTCCCCCCCACCCTACACCCCCTCCTATCTATCTGTAACCTCCTCCCCCCTTCTCTGTAACCCCCCCCTACACCCCTCCCTATCTCTAAACCCCCCCCCTACCCCCCTCCTATCTCTGTAACCCCCCCCCTCCACCCGCTCCCTATCCCCCCCTCCACCCTATCTCTGTAACCCCCCCCCTTCTACCCCCTCCCTATCTCGTAAACCTCCTCCCCCCACGCCCTCCTATTTCTGTAACCTCCCTCCAACCCTACACCCCCTCCCTATCTCTGAACCTCCTCCGCCCCCTACCCCCCCTCTCCTATCTCTGTAACCCCCCATACCCCCCTCCCTATCTCTGTAACCCCCCTCCCTATCTCTGTAACCCCTCCCTATCTCTGTACCCCCCCTACAAAAAACCCCTCCCTATCTCTATACCCCCCTATCACCCCCTCCCTATCTCTGTAATCCCTCCGCCCCTACCCCCCTCCCTATCTCTGTAACCCCCTACCACCCCCCCCCCCTACCCCCCCACACCCTATCTCTTAACCCCCCCTACCCCTCCCTATCTCCTAACCCCCCCTACACCCCCTCCCTATCTCTGTAAACCCCCCACACCCCCCTCCCTATCTCTGTAACCCCCCCCATACACCCCCTCCCTATCTCTGTAACCCCCCTCCTCCCCCCCCTAACAACCGCCTCCTATCTCTGTAACCCTCCCCCTACACCCCTCCCTATCTCTGTAACCCCCCTACACCCCCTCCCTATCTCTGTAACCCCCACCCCCCCCTACCCCCCCTACACCCCTCTCCCTATCTCTGTAACCCCCCCCCTATACCCCCTCCTACTACCCCTCCCTTCTCTGTTAACCCCCCCTATCCCCCTCATAATCCCTCCCTCTGTAACCCCCTCTTGTAACCCCCCCTACACCCCTCCCTATCTCTGTAACCCCCCCCACTACCCCCCTCCCTATCTCTGTAACCCCCCCATCACCCCCTCCCTATCTCTGTCCCCCCCTACACCCCCCCCCCTCCCTATCTCTGTAACCCCCTCCACCCCCACCCCTCCCTATCTCTGTAACCCCTCCCACACCCCCCCCCATCTCTGTAACCCCCCTACCCCCTACACCCCCCTACCCCCTCCATCTCTGTACCCCCCCTACACCCCCTCCCTATCTCTGTAACCCCCCCCAGCCCCCCCCCCCCTAAACTACCCCCTCCCTATCTCTGTAACCCCTCCTATACCCCCCCCTATCTCTGTAACCCCACCCCTCCCCTATCTCTGTAACCCCCCCCACCCCCTCCCTATCTCTGTAACCCCCCCCTACACCCCTCCTATCTCTGTAACCCCCCCTACACCCCCTCCCTATCTCTGTAACCCCCCCGCCCCCTCCCTATCTCTGTAACCCCCCCGCCCCTACCTACCCCTCCCTATCTCTGTAACCCCCCCTACACCCCCTCCCTATCTCTGTAACCCCCCCACATACCCCCTCCCTATCTCTGTAACCCCCCCCCACACCCCTCCCTATCTCTGTACCCCCCTACACCCCCTCCCTATCTGTTCTGTAACCCCCCACTACACCCCTCCCTATCTCTGTAACCCCCCCACACCCCCTCCCTATCTCTGTAACCACCCTAACCCCCCCCCTATCTCTGTAACCCCCCCTACCCCCCTCCCTATCTCTGTAACCCCCCCTACCCCCTCCTATCTCTGTAACCCCCCTACACCCCCCCCTATCTCTGTACCCCCCTACAACCCCCTCCCTATCTCTGTAACCCCCCCCCCTACCCCCCTCCCTATCTCTGTAACCCCACCTACACCCCCTCCTATCTCTGTAACCCCCCTACACCCCCTCCCTATCTCTGTAACACCCCCACACCCCCTCCTATCTCTGTAACCCCCCCCACACCCCTCCCTATCTCGTAACCCCCACTAACCCCCCCTATCTCTGTAACCCCCCTACCCCCACCCCCTATCTCTGTACCCACCCACCACCCTCCCTATCTCTGTATCCCCCCCCACACCCCCCTCAACTGTAACGCCCCCAAACCCCCTCCTATCTATGTAACCACCACCTATACCCCCTCCCTATCTCTGTAAACCCCCCTAAACCCCCTCCCCCTCTGTAACCCCCCCCATACCCCCGTACACCAACCCCCCTATACCCACTCCCTATACTCTGTAAACCCCACACAACAAAAATAAACAGAAACAAAAACAGACAACCACCAAAGCCAACAAACAAAAACAAAAAACAAGAACAAAAAAAACAAAACAAGCGACCGAAACCCTCCAACAATACCCCAAAACTGTAACCCCCCCTACCAAAAACAACCACCCCAAGCCTAAAACTCCAACAAAAAACCCAAAAACCAACAAGTACCGCAAAATCATACACCTCCCCTACACCCCAAAACCTCCTACCAAAACACAACAGAAACTCGCAACAACAAAACACCGCCCACACCCCTCCCAATCTATTAAACCCCCCCCACACCCCCTCCCTATCTCTGTAACCCCACAAAAATACACCCCCTCCCTATCTCTGTAACCCCCCTACACCCCCTCATCTCTACCCCCTCCCTATCTCTGTATAACCCCCCCCTATCTCTGTAAACCCCCTCCCTATCTCTAACCCCTCCCCCATACCCCCTCCCTATCTCTGTAACCCCCCCCAACACCCCTTACCTAACCCCCCTCCCTATCTCTGTAACCCCCCCCCGTACACCCCCCACCACCACCCCCTCCCTATCTCTGTAAACCCCCTAACCCCTCCCTATCTCTGTAACCCCCCCTACACCCCCTCCCTATCTCTGTAACCCCCCCTACACCCCCTCCCTATCTCTAATAACCCCCCCATACCCCCTCCCTATCTCTGTAACCCCCCCCTCACCCCCCTCCCTATCTCTGTAACCCCCCCACACCCCCTCCCTATCTCTGTAACCTCTACCACCCCTACACCCCCTCCCTATCTCTGTAACCCCCTCACACCCCCTATTCTGTAACCACCCCCCCTCACCCCCCCTCCCTATCTCTGTAAACCCCCCCTACACCCCCTCCCTATCTCTGTAACCCCCCTCACAACCCCCTCCCCCCCTATCTCTGTAAACCCCCCCTACAACCCCCTCCCTATCTCTGTAACCCCCTACCCCCCTCCCTAAACCCCCCTACACCCCTCCCTATCTCTGTAACCCCCCCATACACCCCTCCCTATCTCTGTACCCCCTCCTACACACCCCTCCCTATCTCTGTAACCCCCCCCTACACCCCCTCCCTATCTCTGTAACCCCCCTACACCCCCTCCCTATCTCTGTCCCTATCTCTGTAACCCCCCTCTATCTCTGTAACCCCCCCTACACCCCTCACTATCTCTGTAACCCCCTTCCCCTCCCTATCTCGTAACCCCCCCACCACCCCCTCCCTATCTCTGTAACCCCCCCCCACCCCCCTCCCTATCTCTGTAACCCCCCCTACACCCCTCCCTATCTCTGTAACCCCCTACACCCCCCTCCCTATCTCTGTAACACCCCACTCAACAACACAAGAATACAACAACAGACAAAAAAACCCTCCCAAAACTACAAACCAAAAAACAAACAAACAACAACACAAACAACAAACAAAAAAAACAAAACACAAACAAACACAAACAACAAAAACACACAAACAAACAACAAACACACAAACAACAAACACAAAAAACAACAGAACAAAACAAAAAGAAAAAACAAACACATATCTCTGTAACCCCTTCCTACACCCCTCCCTATCTCCTGTACAACAAAAACAAATACAAGAAACAAAAAAGAAAACCCCCCTACACCCCCCTCCCTATCTCTGTAACCCCCTAAACCCCCTCCCTTTCTCTGTAACCTCCTCCTACATCCCTCCGAGATCTCTGCACTCCTCCAATTCCGGAGATTTGAGTACCTCCCGATTCCCATCGCTCCGCCATTGGCAGCCGTGCCTTTAGCTGCTTGGAGTGGGGGGCGGGTGGGGGCTTGAAACTCTGGAATTCGCTCCCTGAACCTCTCCAACCCTCTCTCTCTCTCTCCCTCCCTCTTTCACCCTCCTCCCTGCAAGACGCTCCCTACATGGGACCAGTTTGACCTCCCCCCTCGCCCTTCCCTAATAACATTCCTGAATTGTGTCTCGGGGAAGCTGCGTTGTTCTAACGGTGCCGGATAAATGGACCTTATTGTTGATGGTATTCTTTTTCTCTCTCTCTCTCTCTCTCCCTGTCTCAATAAGGGTGATCTCAGACCAGCCATTGCCACTCTTCAGAAACTGAGGGAGAAGATTCCGGAAGAGCCGCGGAAATGGCTGACACACAGAGAATTCCCGCAGACTCCGGCCACGAGATCCAGCAAGGTGCCATCCCAATCCTGCTCTATCCTAGTTTTGAGTTGTCGTTGCGACGTGTATTGGGACGGGGCCGTGGGGCCCA
Organism: Sphyrna mokarran; assembly: GCA_024679065.1. Classification (NCBI taxonomy): domain Eukaryota; kingdom Metazoa; phylum Chordata; class Chondrichthyes; order Carcharhiniformes; family Carcharhinidae; genus Sphyrna; species Sphyrna mokarran. The sequence continues at coordinate 5,181,265 of JAGIQG010000039.1, read as the reverse complement.
GAACGCTCGCTGTAACTGCACCTGCGGCCTAACCCGGGCCTAGGCGCAGCTGAAGCCTAACTCCCACCCCCTCCGTATTCCGGCCTTCCACATACAAAAAGCAGCATTCATTGGGGATTTTATTCTTTTTGGGGCTGTCTCTGATCCGTTTCAATGATCCACATCCCGGGAATCCCAAAGGAGAGAGTCTCGTGGAGCGAGGTCCAAATTCTCCCTGGAGACGCCATTGGCCAAACTTGGCGTTGATTTACTCAGCAAGTAGACGTTGGCCCAATCTGCCAAGCATCTCAGTAGCTGAGATGGGGACTTTTCCAATTTGATTTATTACTGTCACAAAGAAACAGTGAAAAGTATTGTTTCTTGTGTGCTATACAGACAAAGCATACTGTTCATAGAGTACATGGCAGCGCGGGTGGCACAGTGGTTAACAATATTACCTCACAGAGATCTGGGTTCAATTCCTGCTCGGGTCACTGTCTCTGTGCACGTTCTCCCCGTGTCTGCGTGGGTTTCCTCCGGGTGCTCCAGTTTCCTCCCACAGTCCGAAAGACGTGCGGGGTTTGGGGGCTAAACTCTCCCTCGGTGTGACCCGAACAGGAGTGTGGGGCGACGAGGGGATTTCCACGGTAACTTCATTGCGGTGTTAATGTGCGCCTTGCTTGTGACACTGTTAAATGAATTGGGATCTTGTGCGGGGACAGAGCAGGAAGGAGGAGATGTGTAAGACCGGGTAGATCCCAGATTGTACCTTCTCCTCTTGACCCCCTCGCCCACGACCACTCACCCACGCCCGCCTCACCTACAACCCCTCGCCCATGACCCTTCACTCTTGACCCTTGACCCCCCCCCCAACAAGAGTGGCCAAGATCAACAAGGACCGGGGCTGGGGTTGGGTGTGGTTTTAAATATTTTCTCCTTGACCCCAGGCTGGGACTGTCACTGGGTTGGGTCCTCCTGCAATGCCTGGCTGTTCGACCGGGGGAGGCTTCGCGTTTGGGAGGATGTTTCTGGGTTCTGCCTGAATTTACGATTCTCTCTGCTCCCTCCGCCTTCCCTCCATCCCCCTCCTCCTTCCCTCCATCCCCCTCCTCCTTCCAGGCCAGCCGGGCCCAGGGAAAACCCTCCCGCCGCACTCTGCTCTTCTCCCTCCTCCTCCTCCTCATCCTGCTCCTGGCTCTGGGGGGCTGCTATTTCTTCGGGGAGGCCATTCTGCCCGCGTCCCTCTGGGCACCCGTCGGCCTACTGAAGATGGACTGGATTTACAGCCTGTTACCGCGGCAATCGGAACCCTGTCAGGACCACTGCAAGTAGGAATGGGGCGGGGGAAGGGAGGGGGGGTGGTGGGTGGGAGGGTTTGGGGGTTGGGGGGACGGAGGTTGGGTTGGCAGGGGCGTGGGGGCAGAGAGGAGGGATAGAGCAGGAAAGGCTTTACAGAGATGGGAGGGGGTGTAGGGGAGGTTACAGAGATAGGGAGAGGGTGTAGGGGGGCTGGAGGAGGTACAGAGATAGGGAGGGGGTATGGGGGGGCTGGAGGAGGTTACAGAGATAGGGAGGAGGTGTAGGAGGTTACAGAGATAGGGAGGGGTGTAGGGGCTGGAGGAGGTTACAGAGATGAGGGGAGGGGTGTAGGGGGCTGGAGGAGGTTACAGAGATAGGGAGGGGTGTGGGGGCTGGAGGAGGTTTAGGGAGGGGTGTAGGGGTGAGAGGAGATAGGGAGGGGGTTGTAGGGGGCTGGAGGAGGTTACAGAGATAGGGAGGGGTGTAGGGGGGGGGCTGGAGGAGGTTACAGAGATAGGGAGGGGGTGTAGGGGGTGGAGGAGGTTACAGAGATAGGGAGGGGGAGGAGGGGGCTGGAGGAGGTTACAGAGATAGGAGGAGGGTGTAGGGGGCTGGAGGAGGTTACAGAGATAGGGAGGGGTGTAGGGGGCTGGAGGAGGTTACAGAGATAGGGAGGGGGTGGAGGGGGTTACAGGATAGGGAGGGGGTGTAGGGGTTGGAGGAGGTTACAGAGATAGGGAGGGGAGGTTGCGAGATAGGGAGGGGTGTAGGGGCTGGAGGAGGTTACAGAGATAGGGAGGGGGTTGTAGGGGTGGAGGAGGTAAGAGATAGGGGGGGGGTGTAGGGGCTGGAGGAGGTTACAGAGATAGGGAGGGGTGTAGGGGAGAGGAGGTTACAGAGAAGGGAGGGGGTGTAGGGGCTGGAGGAGGTTACAGAGATAGGGAGGGGTGTGTAGGGGGCTGGAGGAGGTTACAGAGATAGGGAGGGGGTGTAGGGGCTGGAGGATGTTACAGAGATAGGGAGGGGGTGTAGGGGGTTGGAGGAGGTTACAGAGATAGGGAGGGGGTGTAGGGGTGGGGGTTACAGAGATTGGAGGGGGTGATGGAGGAGGTTACAGAGTAGGGAGGGTGAGGGGCTGAGGAGGAGAGGATAGGGAGGGTGAGGGTGGGTAGGGGGGTGGCTGGAGGAGGTTACAGAGATAGGGAGGGGTGTAGGGGCTGGAGGAGGTTACAGAGATAGGGGGGGTAGGGGGTGTAGGGGGCTGGAAGGAAGGTTACAGAGATGGGAGGGGGTGTAGGGGGGCTGGAGGAGGTTACAGAGATAGGAGGGGGGTGTAGGGGGCGGAGGAGGTTACAGAGATAGGGAGGGGTGTAGGGGGCTGGAGGAGATTAAAGAGATGGGATGGGGTGTAGGGGACTGGGGGAGGGTACAGAGATAGGGAGGGGTGTAGGGGGACTGGAGGATGTTACAGAGATAGGAGGGGGTGTAGGGGGCTGGAGGAGGTTACAGAGATAGGGAGGGTGGTGGTAGGGGCTGGAGGAGTTACAGAGATAGGGAGGTGGTGTAGGGGCTGGGGAGGTTACAGAGATAGGGAGGGGGTGTAGGGGACTGGGGGAGGTTCAAGAGATAGGAAGTGGGTGTAGGGGACTGAGAGGTTACAAAGATAGGGAGGGGTGTAGGGGGTGTAGGAGGTTACAGAGATAGTGAGGAGGTGTAGGGGCTGGAGGAGGTTACAGAGATAGGGAGGGGGTGTAGGGGGCTGGAGGAGGTAGGCAGGGTTGAGGCGAGTGTTGGGTTTCGGGCTATTTTGAGGGGATCGTTGCTGAGTTTAACTCTTCCGGGTTACAGACTGACGCTGGTGGAGAGCATCCCGGTTGATCTGCCGTATCGGAAAGGTGTCCCTCAGCATGTCTCCATCTACCGGGGCTGGCTGGACCTACTACAGGAGGCTAAGGAGTCAGTGCAGATAGCCGCTTTTTACCTAACACTGCGGGGCCCGGAGCTGGGTCACAAAGAGCCAACAGCAGCTGAGGTGAGGAACCTCCGCGCGGGGGCCCGGTTCCCAGTCCCAGCCGCGGGGGTGGGGGGGAGCCCGGCTCCCAGTCCCAGCTGCAAGAGGGCGGAGGGCGGGGGGGGGGGGGGGGGGCGTTGCCGCTTCCAATCCCAGCCGCGGGGAGGACCCGCTTCCATCCCAGCCGTGGGGGGGCCCAGATTCCCAGCTTGGGGTCACTGTCTGTGTGGAGTCTGCACATTCTCCCCGTGTCTGCGTGGATTTCCTCCCACAGTCTGAAAGAAGTTATGGTTCGGGTGCTGAATTCTCCCTCAGTGTAACCCGAACAGGAGTGTGGCGGCTCGGGGGATTTTCACAGTAGCTTCATTGCGGTGTTAATGTTGTAATTCATAAATGAACTTATGCCTCATTATGTATGCTGGGAGTGTGTTGCCAGGCAAGAACGACCCCCCAACATCCCGGATTAGTAATCCTTGCCGACGACACCCACCTCGCGTGAAACGGTAAAGTGAACAACTGGGGAACACACTGTAACTCAAAAACTCCATGTAGCAATTGCTCTCTGAGTGACCTTGCCCCACTGCGGTTCACCTGCTTATAGTAGCAACCATAAAGGAACCAGTCAAGTGGCACAGTGCTCAGCACTGCTGCCTCACCTCGCCAGGGACCCGGATTCGATTCCCGGCCTCGGGTCACTGCCTGCGCCGAGTCTGCATGTTCTCCACGTGTCTGCGTGGGTTGTGCAGGTTCGGTGGATTGGCCGTGCTGAATTGCCCCTTAGCGTCCAAAGATGTGCAGGTTAGGGTGGATTGGTCATGTCTCCCCGGAGATCCCAAACGCCCAGTCTGATGTTGCGTTCCCCCCCACTCTGTGCGCAGGGCGAGGAGGTGTTCAAGCACCTGTCGGAGCTGGGGTCGCGAGGGGTCAGCCTGAAGATCGCCGTGAACAGCCCCCAGCAGTCGGAGGATGACGTGAACGAGCTGGAGAGAAACGGTGAGCGCGAGAGGCTGGCGGGGGGGTGGGGGGGGGGATTAATATCACCCTCTCGTTCTTTAACCCTTCCCAACTGATCCCTCAATCGCAATATTAACCTGTGAATATCGGCAGCCTATTCGACCCGGGGGGGGGGGCATCAGCGATCTGCTGGTTTTTTCACATCGAAAGTAGAAGCAGGAGGAGGCCATTCAGCCCTTCGAGCCTGTCCCACTGTTCATTGATCATCAAATTCAATATCCTGATTCCTTCCCCCCCCCCCCCCCCCCCCCACCCCATATCCCTCAATCCCTTAAGCTCCCAAGAGCAATATCTAATGTCTTCTTGAAATTTCCCATCCATTGACCGTGTCTACACTTCCCGCTCCCTCGGAGAAAAGCAGCCGGCATAATCAAGGACCCCCCCCCCCCACCCCCCACTACCCCGGGGCATTCTCTCTTCCACCTTCCGTCGGGAAAAATGATACAAAAGTCTGAGGTCACGTACCGACCGACTCAAGAACGCCGACTGCTTTTTCCCGAGGGAGTCAATGGATGGGAGGCTGGTTTGCGTGATGGATTTGGCTACATTCCTTGTTGTTAATCAAACTTTTGCAAATCTAATCAACTAGCGTTTCCAAAGCATTTCTGGCAATTTCACCTCCCAGTTTCTTTTGTCTGAAGTTCTTAACTCTCACACCCGATACACTTCCTCGTTTCTCCTACCTAAAACTTGAAAATCCTCGTAGATTTTTCTCTTTCCTCTTGTTTCCCGCTCTCCGTGCGCGTTCGTGATGCTAATTTCTGGATGTAAACCGTCACGCTGCAGTTACGTCCTCCTAAACAGCGGTGGCAGTGCAGCGCTCCTGTCCACTTAGCTCCCTCTCGCTTCCCTTGGTGTCAGGATGTGAAATCTCCGGTTTGCCGCATGTCGGTTGGACAGGGTGTTATAAAGCAGAGATGGATTCCTCCCCCGCCCCCGTTCCTTTTGAGAACTAACTCCCAAAGAGGAATACCTGGCCTCTAATCTGTAAAAAGTGTGTGTGATGGTGCTGTGACCTGCTCTTCAGTGACTCCTAGTGCTTGAATACAAAATAAACACTCGCTCTCAAATCGATTTATTTATCTAACTAGCAGAGAGCACATAAAGCAAATTAACCCCTTCTAACTATTAACTACTCCCAAATAAAACAAGATTCTAATGGTAGGCTGCACCGATAAATACAAATCCCACTCATTAACAAAATAGAATTTAGCCACTCTCCACATTACGACCAGGTTTGTGTCATCTGGAATATTCTGAGTTTCTCTGTTGATTCTTCTGTCTGGAACATTTTTCTTCTTTGGTACCTTTGCTATCTGGATGCTGTTTTCTCTGAGACATAGATGAAACTATGAGACCCAGCGATTCTCTCTTGAGAGAGAGAAAGAGAGAGAGAAAGAGAAAGAGAGAGTTGAGAGTTATTAGCTCTGGCAGGTGGCAGTTGCTCTCTCCTCTTTGTTTCACGTCTACCTTTTATATTTATGGTGACGTATCAGTATTTGACTTGAGGAGCTGGGTTACAGAGAGAGATTGAAGAGATTAAGACTTTATTCCCTGGAGTATAGTAGAATGAGGGGGAGATTTGATAGAGGTGCATAAGATGAGATGGGTAAAGATAGAGTGAATGCAAGCAGGCTTTTCCCACTGAGGATAGGGAAGAAAAAAACCCAGAGAGCACGGGTTAAGAGCGAAAGGAGAAAAATTTTAAGGGAATATTAGGGGGGAGGGGTTTCTTCACACAGAGAGGGGAGGGAGTGTGGAATAAGCTGCTGGATAAATGTGGGGTCACTTTTAACATTTAAGAAAAAATTGGATGGGTTCTTGGATGAGAGGGGTGTGGAGGGATATGGTCCAAGTTGCAGGTCAGTAGGCAAAAAAATGGTTCGGCACAGACAAGAAGGGCCTGTTTCTGAGCTGTAATTTGCTATGATAATATTTCCAACAATAGGATTGGCTGTGGCAGGATGGCAGATGCTCTCCCCTCTTTCTCTCTTGGCTCCCTTCTTTCATACCTGTAGCGACATGTCAATATTTCCCACAATAGAATTGGTTGTCAAAACCATCAGATTTAAATCGAGTAGGTTCTTGGTATCTACGTGCCTGATTCAAATGGATTGGTTAAATTCAAAAGCCTGTTATCTTGGTAACACCGCTATTTGGCCGCGCCGTATAAATATTTCAGTCTGGGTTCTCCGTGTACTTGTATTTCATAAGTCACAGGAAAAGCGCCACCTTTTGACGGGGGCCATGCAACGCCTCCTTCCTCTAACATCTCACAATATTATAAATTCTAACTCTTTACCTAATTACGCACCAAGGGGGGGGGTGGCTCTAATCTGTTTTGTGACTCTTCCTTGGCCAGGTGCCGAGGTGAGACGCGTGTGGTTGACTAATTTGACGGGTGGCATCGTTCACACCAAATTCTGGGTGGTTGATGGCAGGCACGTCTACGTAGGCAGTGCCAATATGGACTGGCGGTCGCTGACTCAGGTAACTGGCAACGAGCAGGGGGGTGCGGGGGTGGCAACGGGAGTAGACTCACTGCTGTACAAAACCTTCATCCTGTTTTCATTATACGCGGGCATCGCTGGTTGGGCCAGCATTTATTGCCCAGTTGCCACTTGGACGGGCAGTTGAGAGTCAGTCACGTTGCTGTGGGGTCACATGTAGGCCAGACCGGGGTAAGGATCGCAGATTTCCTTCCCTAAAGAGAAACCAGATGGGTTTTTCCCAACAATGGGTCATCAGTAGATCCTTAATCCCAGTTTTTTTTATTGAATTGAAATTCTACCGTGGTGGAATTCAAACCCGGGTCCCCCAGAACATTAGCTGAGCTTCTGGATTAATAATCCAGTGAAAATACCACTAGGCCCTGATTAAAAGTGAGGGGAGAGCGGGATACGTTGGATAGAGAGCAC
>JAGIQG010000039.1:5144044-5169044 GCA_024679065.1 Sphyrna mokarran | reverse complement strand
ACACACACTGACTCTCTCACTCTCTCTCTCACACAACACAAACACACACACACACTGACTCTCTCTCATCTCTCTCCACACACAAACACACACACACACACACACACACACACACACACACACACACACTGACTCTCTCACTCTCTCTCACACACACACACAGCAATTTGGCTGACTCTTCACTGCTCCCCCTCTGAAATGAGCCAAGCAAGACACTTAGTTCAAGGGGTCAATTAGGGCAGGACGACAAATGCCCAGTGACCCTCCCGCCACCCACACACCCCATAAAAGAACGTTGGGGTGTCCTCCCCGGCCCTGAGCCGGAGGAGAGCGGTGGGGGAGGGAGCAAAAGGGGCAGATTCAGGCAGTCACCGAGCAGTGATATCCTGCCGGAAAACGCACCCCTCCCAGAAGGGCGGGATCAGACCCGGCTGTGATGCCCCACACAGCCGATCAGCCCTCCGGCTCATCTCTCGCGGAAACTCCCACCCCGGGGTGGGGGCTGAGGGTACCGAGGGAGTGCAGCACTGCCGGAGGCGGCCGTGGGTGTTAAGCTGAGACCCCAGCCCGCTCCCTGAGGGTGGACACGAAGGTTGTGTTGCCACCCGCCCGTCTCCATCCTCTCTGCTTGCCTTTAGGTGAAGGAGCTGGGGGTGATGCTGTCCAATTGCAGCTGCTTGGCCCAGGATGTGGAGAGAGTCTTCAGGACGTACTGGCAACTAGGGGCGAAGGGGGCGACCCTCCCCCAGCGGTGGCCCAGGAGCTACGACGCCCTGTCCAGCAAGGAGCACCCCCTCAGGCTGAAGCTCAACGGGATCGACGCAGAGGTTTACCTGTCGGTGAGTAACTCCCTACCCCTGGCAACCACCGTGTCACGTTCGTCGGGAGGAGGTGGGGGGGGGGAATGAACAGAGACCGAGGAGTGTGGGTAATCCTTTGAAAGAGGCATCACAGGGTGGTGAAGAAGGCCTTCGACATACTTCAAAGGATCATGGAATGCAGAAGGAGGCCATTCGGCCCATCAAGCCTATACTCATCCCCTGCCAGAGTCGCTTATCCAGGCCCCCTTCCGTAAGCCCACACACTTAGCATGGTCAATCCACCTAACCCACACATCTTTGGATACTAAGGGACAATTTAGCATGGCCAATCCACCTAATGTGCATATCTTTGGACACTAAGGGGCAATTTAGCATGGCCAATCCACCTAACCTGCACATCTTTGGACACTAAGGGACAATTTAGCATGGCCAATCCACTAACCTGCACATCTTTGGACACTAAGGGACAATTTAGCATGGCCAATCCATATACATGCACATCTTTGGACTTAAGGGCATTTAGCATGGCCAATCACCTAATGTGCATATTTTGGCACTAAGGGGCAATTTAGCATGGCCAATCCACCTAACCCGCACATCTTGGACACTAAGGGACAATTAGCATGGCAATCACCTATACCTTACACATCTTGGACACTAAGGGACAATTAGCATGGCCATCCACCTAAACCTGCACATTTTTGGACATTAAGGGGAATTTAGCATGGCCAACCACTAATTGCATATCTTTGGTCACTAGGGCAATTTAGCATGGCCAATCCACCTAACCCGCCACATCTTTGGACACTAAGGGACAATTTAGCATGGCCAATCCAACCTACCTACACATCTTGGACACTAAGGGACAATTTAGCATGGCCAATCACCTAACTACACATTTTTGGACACTAAGGGGCAATTTAGCATGGCCAATCCACCTAACCTGAGATTTTGGACACTAAGGGGAAATTTAGCATGGCATCCACCTAACCTGCAATCTTTGGACACTAAGGGACAATTTAGCACGGCCAATCCACCTAACCTGCACATTTTTGGACACTAAGGGACAATTTAGCATGGCCAATCCACCTAACCTGTACATTTTTGGACACTAAGGGGCAATTTAGTGTGGCCAATTCACATAATCTGCACATTTTTGGATTCCAGACCCTCAGCATCCTCTGGGTAAAAAAAGCTTTCCTCAAATTCCCCCCAAAACCTCCCACCCCTCACTTTTAACTTGTATCCCCTTGTGACTGACCCTCCAACTAAGGGGAGCAGCTGTCCCCTGTCCACCCTGTCCCTGCCCCTCATAATTTTGAACACCTCGATCAGTTCCGCTCCCCCCCCCCCCCCCCCCCGCCTCAGTCTTCTCTGCTCCAGAGAAAACAACCCAAATCTTACCCAATCTCTCTTTGTAACTTAAACACTCCATCCCAGGCAGCATCCTGGTGAATCTCCTCTGCATCCCCTCCAGTGCAATCAGACCTTTCTGATAGCGTGGAGACCAGAACTACACACAGTACTCAAACCGTGGCCCCACCAAAGCCCCACACAACTCCATCATCCCCTCTCTGCTTTGGGAATCTATACCCTGTTCGATAAAGGCTAATGCTCTATAAGCCTTTGTTTCAGTCCAGATTATAATCCAGTTGACCCTCTGGGAGGATTTCATCAAAATAAACTTTATTTATTTGGAATATAATGAAAAGAATTAGCATAACTTTTGCCAATTAAAATGCTTAAACATGACAAAGTATAATTCCTAACAGCTAGCTATCTCTGCTGTTCCAGTTTCAGACACATTCCCTTCCTCAGAGTTAGTTAGCACAAAGAAACAGGTATTTCAGGAGGTGTTGGGTTGACACATTTCTGGAGATTGATATGTTCCGGATTCTCTCTGTCTCTCCCCCTCTCTTCTCTGTCTCGTTCTCACTCCCTCTCTCTCGCTCTCTTTCTCTCTGCCTCCCCTCTTTCTCTCCCTCCACTATCTACCTCCCCTTTCTCTTTCTATTTGCCTCTCTCTTCCCCTCTCTGTTTCCTCTCCCCTCTCTGTCTCTCTCGCTCTCTCTGTCTCTCTCTCTCTCTGTCTCTCTCTCTGTCTCTCTCTCTCTCTCTCTCTCTCCTCTCTCTCCCCTCTCTCTCTCTCTCTTCTCTCTCTCCTCTCTCTGTCTCTCTCTCTCTGTCTCTCTGTCACTCTCTCCCCCCGTCTCTATCTTTCTCTCTCCCCCCTTTCTCACCCTCTTCATCTTCCCCTCCCTCTCTCTCTCTCTCTCTCTCCCCCACCTCTCTCCCCCCCCTGTGCCTCTCTCTCTCTCCCCCCCTCTCTCTTCCCTCCCCCCCCTCTCTCTCCCCCCGCCCGCTCTCTCCCCCCCTCTCTTCCTCCCCCCCTCTCTCTCCCCCCCCGCCCCGCTCTCTCTCCCCCCTCTCTTCCCTCCCCCCTCCTCTCTCTCCCCCCCTCTCTCTTCCCCCCCCCTCTGTTACAGAGTGCTCCGCCATCCCTTTGCCCATACGGCCGTACCACTGACCTCGATGCCATTCTGAGTGTGATTGACGATGCCCGAGAGTTTGTCTCCATCTCGGTCATGGATCTGGTACCAGTCTGTCGCTACTGCCACCCCCAGAGGTAAATGGGCAAAGTGGTGGGGTGGGGGGGGTGGGGGGGGGTGGCTGGGGTGGCATCCGGTGGGTGGGGTGGGAGTACTGACTGAAAGTGGGTGGCAAATGTCCCTGCCCCCACCCCCCCGATTATTTACTGTGAGAATCCACTCCATTCCTCCCCACTCCCCCCCCCCACCCCACTCCCCCGGACTGATTCCCCGCAGCGCAGTGGGGGGGTGCTGCACTGTCAGAGAAGACCACTTCCTCAGGTTAAACCTCCGTCAAATCGATATAACCGCAATCCCACAGCATTTTACATTTTTCAACTTTATTCTTTCACGGGATGAAGGCGGGGGTGGTGCGGGGGGTGGGGGGGGGGGGTGGTCGGGGGGTCGGGGGGGGTGGTCACTGGGCAAGGCCCCACATTTTTTGCCCATCCCTAATTGCCACTTTGAACTGAGTGTCTCGCTTGGCCTAGTTCAGAGAGAGGGGGCAGTCAACCACATTGCTGTACATGTGTGTGTGTGTATGTATCTGTGTGTACATGGATGTGCGACTGTGCTTGTGTGCCCGTGAGTGTGCATGTGTGTCTGTGTGCATGCGTGCCCGCGAGTGTGCGCACGTGCCTGTGCGCTTGTCTGTGCTTGCGTGTTGGAGTATCTGTGTGCAAGTTTGTGTGCGAGTGTGTGTACATGAATGCAAATGTGTGCATGCATGTGTGCGAGTGTCCATGTGTCTGCGTGCAAGTGTGTGCAAGTGTATGTACACGAATGTGGATGTGTGCATGCATGTGTGCAAGTGTCAGTGTGTGTACATGTGTGTGTGTGCAAGTTCTGCATGCATATGTGTGCAAGCGTATGTACATGAATGTGGATGTGTACATGCATGTGTGCAAGTGTCAGCGTGTGTACATGTGTGTGTGTGTGCAAATGTCTGCGTGCATGTGTGTGCAAGTGTATGTACACGAATGTGGATGTGTGCATGCATGTGTGCAAGTGTCAGCGTGTGTACGTGTGTGTGTGTGTGCAAATGTCTGCGTGCATGTGTGTGCAAGTGTATGTACACGAATGTGGATGTGTGCATGCATGTGTGCAAGTGTATGTACAAGTGTCAGCGTGTGTACATGTGTGTGTGTATGCAAGTGTCTGCGTGCATGTGTGTGCAAGTGTATGTACACGAATGTGGATGTGCGCGTGCATGTGGGCAAGTGTGTGTGCACATGTGTTTGTGCACGTGTACACGTGTGTGTGCGTGTGTGTGTCTGGAGTCACGTGTAGGCCAGACCGGGGTAAGGACGGCAGATTTCCTTCCCTAAAGGGAACCAGGTGGGTTTTTGAACACTAGTGAAGCAGATGGGCCTAGTTCGGCACGGCGGGTTAGCACTGCTTCCTCACAGCGCCAGGGAACCCAGGGTTCAGTCCCCAGCTCGGGTCACTGTGTGGAGCCTGCGCGTTCTCCCCGTGTCTGCGTGGGTTTCCTCCCTCAGTCCAAAAGACGGGCTGGTTGGGAGCTAAATCCTCCCTCGGCATTACCCTCCCCCCCCGAGCGGGAGTGTTGGCGACCCGGGGACTTTCACAGTAACCGCATTGCTGTTGTTAGCGCAAGCCTCACTCCTGACGCCAGTCGACGAGCGCTCAAACCTTGCCTCCGTGGGATCTTTCTGTGTGCGTGTTGGCCGTCGCGCCCTCCCCGGGGGTTGCTGCCTTTTCAGGGACGGCTCCATCGGGCGTGAGGGGGCGCCCCTGAGACGCCGAGAGGCTCTGAGCCTTGAAGTGGGTTTTCTCTCATGATTTTCTTCTTACGTTTTTTTTTGCACCCCCACCCCACCGCCCCCACCTACGTCGCTCTAGATTCTGGCCTACGATCGATGACCATTTGCGTAAGGCAGCCTGTCAGCGGAAGGTGTCTGTCCGCCTCCTGATCAGCTGCTGGGAACACTCGTACGACCCCATGTTCGTCTACCTGAAGTCGCTGAGCGTTTTGGCCGAGCAGCCCCTGAGGTGCCCCATCCAGGTGGTGAGTTGTCGCTCCTTCACCGGAGTTGGTGGGGGGGAGGGGGGGGGGAAGCGGAAGGAGCCGCTCGCCTGCGGAAGGAGCGACGATCCAAAAGCTGGCGGTTCTGAATAAACCGGTTGGACTTCCGCCAGTCTCGTGAGACTGTTTGATGGAGCCATTCCAGATCGTAACTTTTTGCAAATTTTGTATTAGGTGAGGGTAGGCACGAGGTGTTTCTTCTGAGGTATGATTCCAACGACGCGCTAGGGAGCTTTTACCAACTAAAATTTATTTCGGATTACAGTCAACGCGTAGAAAGAAAATTAGCGATGACTCTTAGCAATTACAAACAATAAAAACAAAAATTCATGGAATCCCTACAGCCCATCCAGCGTGTACTGATCACAGTCCCGCCTCGGTTCTATCCCCACATTTCCCCAGCTAAACTGCCTGACGTTAGGGTCAATCCACATCACCCGCTCATCTTTATGGACTGCGGGAGGAAATTGGAGTACCCGGAGGAATCCCACACGGGGAGAATGTGCAAACTCCACCCAGACAGTGACCTGAGCCGGGAATCGAACCCGGGCTCTTGGAGCTGTGAGGCAGCAATGCTAACCACTGTGCCACCGACCCGCCCTCTTGTTCTCCCTCCCTCACCCCACCACCACCCCACTAGAGCCATCTGCTGTGTGCCTCAAGGTATAATTTGTCTTGCTTTTTCCATTATCCCCATCTCTTATTGGACGCTCCTAACACCATTCCTGGCCTTTATCATCACCATTTACCTTCCTTTTGCCCTCTCGCCTACACCATCTTGGTCACAGGGTAAATCTTGTCCTGTTTCCTTCGCCCTCAGCTCTGATGAAGGGTCACCCAGACTTGAACCGTTGGCTCTGCTCTCTCCCCGCAGATGCTGTCAGACCCGCTGAGATTTTCCAGCACTTTCGACCAGCAGGACATCTGGTCTAACTAATGCTGGGAATGGGTGAGATGTCAGGTGGGGCATTGCACCCCCATTGGAGGAGGTGGACAGGGGGGGTGGCACTGAGCAGTAACACCGGCACAGACCAGTGGGACTGAGGGGTCTGCTGGTGTGTGGGAAAATATACCCTCTGAACCATGAGCTGTTCCGATAATTTGATTTGATTTATTATTGTCACGTGTATTAAGTTACAGTGAAAAGTATTGTTTCTTGCGTGCTGTACAAAGCATAGAGAAGGAAAGGAGGGGGTGCAGAATGTGGTGTTACAGTCACAGCGAGGGGTGTAGAGAAAGATCAACTTAATGTGAGGTAGGTCCATTCAAAAGTCTGACAGCAGCAGGGAAGAAGTTGTTCTTGATTCGGTCGGTACGGGACCTCAGACTTTTGTATCTCTTTCCTGACGGAAGAAGGTGGAAGAGAGAATGTCCGGGGTGCACGTGGGGGTGGTCCTTGATTTTGCCGGCTGCTTTTCCCCGAGGCAGCGGGAAGTGTAGACAGAGTCAATGGATGGGAGGCTGGTTTGTGTGATGGGACTGGACTACATTCACAACCCCTTTGTAGTTCCTTGCGAGCTTGGACAGAGCAGGAGCCCAGACCGAGCTGGGATACAACCAGAAAGGATGCTTTCTATGGGGCATCTGTAAAAGTTGGTGGCGGACGTACCGAATTTCCTTCGTCTTCTGAGAAAGTAGAGGCGTTGGTGGGGCTTCCTTAACTATAGTATCAGCGTGGTGGGGGGGAGGGGGGGGGGAACCAGGACAGGTTGTTGGTGATTTGGACACCTAAAAACTTGAAGTTGATGTTGTTTCGAGAACTCATTTCATTTATTGATCTTCTTCGATTCTTCTCGCAGAGGATCTTTAAGGTTCCGGCCAGCGAGGCACAGAGGAAAATTCCCTTCAGCAGGGTCAACCACAACAAGTACATGGTGACCGATCGCATTGCCTACATTGGTGAGTTATTGCTGAGATGGAGTGGGCATTTGGGAGAGGGGAGGGTGTGCGTTCCTCTGCTGGGTGACAAAGCTGGTCCATCGCAGGAAGTTCCCCAAGCCGCGTTCCCTCTTGGCCCAGTGAATGAGAGCCACGGGTGGGTTTGAGCACCTCCACTGGAGGATGGTTGTAACTACAGCGTGACTCGTTGACATAGCAAATTGCTTTTGGTGTAGTTACACCCACAGCGCTGTTAGGGAGGGAGTTCCAGGATTGTGATTGGACATCAGTCAGTCCCCCGTGTGTGGTGTAGGTACACCCACAGTGCTGTTAGGGAGGGAGTTCCAGGATTGTGATTGGACATCAGTCAGTCCCCGTGTGTGTGGTGTAGGTACACCCACAGTGCTGTTAGGGAGGGAGTTCCAGGATTGTGATTGGACATCAGTCAGTCCAGTGTTGTGGTGTAGGTACACCCACAGTGCTGTTAGGGAGGGAGTTCCAGGATTGTGATTGGACATCAGTCAGTCCCCTGTGTGTGTGGTGTAGGTGCACCCACAGTGGTGTTAGGGAGGGAGTTCCAGGATTGCGATTGGACATCAGTCAGTCCCCTGTGTGTGGTGTAGGTACACCCACAGTGCTGTTAGGGAGGGAGTTCCAGGATTGTGATTGGACATCGGTCAGTCCCCCCGTGTGTGTGGTGTAGGTACACCCACAGTGCTGTTAGGGAGGGAGTTTCAGGATTGCAATTGGACATCAGTTGGTCCCCCGTGTGTGTGGTGTAGGTACACCCACAGCGCTGTTAGGGAGGGAGTTCCAGGATTGTGATTGGACATCAGTCAGTCCCCGTGTGTGTGGTGTAGGTACACCCACAGCACTGTTAGGGAGTGAGTTCCAGGATTGGGATTGGACATCAGTCAGTCCCCCGTGTGTGTGGTGTAGGTACACCCACAGCGCTGTTAGGGAGGGAGTTCCAGGATTGTGATTGGACATCAGTCAGTCCCCTGTGTGTGTGGTGTAGGTACACCCACAGTGCTGTTAGGGAGGGAGTTCCAGGATTGTGATTGGACATCAGTCAGTCCCCCGTGTGTGGTGTAGGTACACCCACAGTGCTGTTAGGGAGGGAGTTCCAGGATTGTGATTGGACATCAGTCAGTCCCCCGTGTGTGGTGTAGGTACACCCACAGTGCTGTTAGGGAGGGAGTTCCAGGATTTTGACTCCAGCCCCAGTGAAGGAACGGCCGATATATTTCCAAGTCGGGACGGTGAGTGGCTCAGAGGGGGGAATTTGCAGGTGGGGGTGTTCCCCATGTGTCTGCTGCCCCCCCCTGTCCTTCTAGGTGGTAGAGGTGGCGGGTTTGGAAGGTGCTGTGGAAGGAGCCTTGGCGAGTCGCTGCAGTGTATCTTGTGGATGGTACACACTGCTGTCACTGTGCGTCGGTGGTGGAGGGAGTGAGTGTTTGTGGTTAGCGTGTCGATCGAGTGGGGCTGCTTTGTCCTGGATGGTGTCGAGCTTCTCGAGTGTTGTTGGGAGCCGCACCCATCCAGGCAAGTGGAGGGTATTCCATCACACTCCTGACTTGTGTCCTTGAGATGGTGGACAGGCTTTGGGGGGGAGTCAGGAGATGAGTTACTCTCCGCAGGATTCCCAGCCTCTGACCTGCTCCTTGTGGAGGCGGATTCGGAATTGTCGAACGTGCGTTGGCTAAAGCCGCCATTTTGCTTTCTCAGGCACCTCCAACTGGGCTGAAGATTACTTCATCAAAACAGCCGGAGTGGGCCTCGTTATTAACCAGACTGGCACCGCGCCCGACAGCCCTGGCACCGTGCAGAGTCAGCTGAAGGCGGTGTTTGAACGCGACTGGGAGTCGGAACACGCCCTGGAACTCGACAGCGAACGCGTGAAGCATTGTCGGGCAGGCGGGCAGGCTGCGTGAGGAGCTGGGGGCCTCCGCTTGTACTCCGACCGTGGGGAGGGGGGTGTACGTGGAGGAGGGGCTGGGGCTGTGGGGGGGGGGGGTGGGGGGGGGGTGGGGGGGGGGGGGGGGGGGGGAGGAGTGGGTGGTGACACGGGGAAGGGGGCGGAAGACGGAGGGTGGGAGCGAAGCCACGGAGAAGCTCGCCACCCTTTGTCACCCGCCCCCTTTTCCAGAGTCAGCGAGCTTGAAGACGCAAAAAAAAATCCCTGCTGGCGTCAAGCCCCCGTCTGCTGGATTTTCCAGAACCTTCTACATCCCTTTCGCCCACCCCACCATCGTAAACAAAGGAATCAAAATTAGATCGATGAGGTTAGCACTGTCATCTCGCAGCGCCAGGGACCCGGGTTCGATTCCCGGCTCGGGTCACTGTCTGTGTGGAGGCTGCACATTCTCCCCGTGTCTGCATGGGTTTCCTCCCACACTCCAAAGATGTGCAGGTTAGGTGGATTGGCAATGCTAAATTGCCCCTTAGTGTTCAAAGATGTGCAGGTTAATGGCATGCAAATTGCCCCTTAGTGTTAAAGATGTGAGAGGTGGATTGGCAATGCTAAATTGCCCCTTAGTTGTCCAAAGATGTGCAGGTTAGGTGAGTATTGGCATGCTAAATTGTCCCTTAGTGTTTCAAAGATGTGTAGGTTAGGTTTGGCCAGTGCTAAATGCCCCTTAGTGTCCAAAGATGTGCAGGTAGGTGGATTGGCCATGCTAAATTGTCCCTTAGTGTTCAAAGATGTGTAGGTTAGTGTGGATTGGCCATGCTAAATTGTCCCTTAGTGTCAAAGATGTGTAGGTTAGGTGGATTGGCCATGCTAAATGTGTGTTCAAAGATGTGTAGGTTGGTGGATTGGCCATGCTAACATAGTGTGTCCAAAGATGTGCAGATTAGGTGGATTGGCCATGCTAAATTGCCCCTTAGTGTCCAAAGATGTTAGGTTAGGTGAATTGGCCATGCTAAATTGCCCCTTAGTGTCCAAAGATGTGCAGGTTAGGGAATTGGCCATGCTAAATTGCCCCTTAGTGTCCAAAGATGTACAGGTTAGGTGGATTGGCCATGCTAAATTGCCCCTTAGTGTCCAAAGATGTGTAGGTTAGGTGGATTGGCCATGCTAAATTGCTCCTTAGTGTCCAAAGATGTGCAGATTAGGTGGATTGGCCATGCTAAATTGCCCCTTAGTGTCCAAAGATGTGTAGGTTAGGTGGATTGGCCATGCTAAATTGCCCCTTAGTGTCCAAAGATGTGCAGGTTGGGATGGGTATTAGCAGGATGAATGCTTGGGGTTACGGGGATAGAGCCTGTGTGGGATGGTCTATTAGAGACTCATGGGCCGAATGGCCTCCTTCTGCACTGTAGAGATTCTTTGAGCGGATAACAGAAATATTTCTCACACACTGTATTGATGTTGAGATGTAGGAAGTGCCCGAATCTGCCCTGGGTGATTTCGTTGATGTTAAGGGATGGATTTGTGCGCTTGATGTGGTGTATGTAACAGGAGTGTGTGCCCGCCTTCCAAACAGCGGATTTTTGCATCTGAAAATCATAATTTCACACTAAGGGGCAATTTAACATGGCCAATCCCCCTAACCTGCACATCTTTGGACACTAAGGGGCAATTTAGCATGGCCAATCCACCTAACCTGCACATCTTTGGACACTAAGAACATGGAACATAGAACATTACAGCACAGAACAGGCCCTTCGGCCTTCGATGTTGCGCCGACCATTATAAAAAGCAATGACCCTCCAAACTAAACCATTCCCTTCTCTTCCATAAACGTATCAACTAACCTCTTAAACGCCACCAAACTTGGCGCATCTACAACTGCCGCAGGCAGGGCATTCCACTCCCGAACCACCCTTTGGGTAAAGAACCTACCTCTGATATCCGTCCTATAACTATCACCCATTAATTTAAAGCTGTGTCCCCTCGTGCTAGCTTTCTCCATCCTAGGAAAAAGGCTTTCACTGTCCACCCTATCTAAACCTCTAATCATCTTATATGCTTCGATAAGGTCTCCTCTTAGCCGCCTCCTCTCTAACGAAAACAACCTCACATCCCTCAGCCTCTCTTCATAAGACCTGCCCTCCATACCAGGCAACATCCTGGTAAACCTCCTCTGTACCCTCTCCAATGCCTCCACATCTTTCTTATAATGTGGGACCAGAACTGCACACAATACTCCAAGTGCGGCCGCACTAGAGTTTTGTACAGTTGCAACATGACGTTGCGGTTCCGAAATTCAATCCCCCTACCAATAAAAGCTAAGACTCCGTATGCCTTCTTAGCAACCTTATCGACTTGACTGCCTACTTTCAGGGATCTATGCACAAATACACCAAGATCCCTCTGTTCATCAACACTATTGAGAGTCCTACCATTTGCCCTATACTCTACACATTTGTTATTCCTGCCAAAGTGAATTACCTCACACTTTTCCACATTAAACTCCATTTGCCACCTCTCTGCCCAGCTCTGCAACTTGTCCAAGTCTCTCTGCAAACTATAACACCCCTCTTCACTATCCACCACTCCACCGACTTTAGTGTCATCTGCAAATTTACTAATCCATCCTTCAATACCCTCATCCAGATCATTTATAAAAATTACAAACAGCAGGGTCCCCAAAACAGACCCCTGAAGTACACCACTCGTAACCAAACTCCACGATGAATATCTCCCATCAACCACCACCCTCTGTCTTCTATCTGCTAGCCAATTCCTAATCCAATTAGCTAAATCACCCTCTATCCCATACATCTGCATTTTCTGCAGAAGCCTTCCATGGGACACCTTATTGAACACCTTACTAAAGTCCATATATACCACATCAACTGCCTTACCCCCATCCACCTCTTTGGTCACTTTTTCAAAAAACTCAATAAGTTAGTAAGGCACGACCTACCCTTCACAAAACCATGCTGACTATCCCCAATCAATTCATTTCTCTCTAAATAACTATAAATCCTATCCCTAATAATTCTCTCCAATACTTTGCCCACAACAGAAGTAAGACTCACTGGCCTATAATTCCCTGGAAGGTCTCTCTTCCCCTTCTTGAGCAATGGGACCACATTCGCTATCCTCCAGTCCTCCGGAACCACACCCGTAACCAACGACGACCTGAGGATCAGAGCCAGAGGCTCTGCAATCTCCTCTCTTGCCTCCCAGAGAATCCTAGGGTAAATCCCTTCCGGCCCAGGGGACTTATCCAACTTCAAACCCTCAAGAATATCTAGCACATCCTCCCTATCTACTTCAATACTTTCCAGTTTGCAACCCTGTACCTCATTGTTCTCCACAACTACATTTACATCTCCCTGCGTGAATACCGAAGAGAAATATTTATTCAGTGCCTCTCCAATCTCTTCAGGCTCCACGCACAACTTCCCACTGCTGTCTATGACTGGCCCTAATCTTGTCCTAACCAATCTTCTATTCTTAACATATCTAAAGAAAGCTTTAGGATTCTCCTTAATCCTATCAGCCAAAGTCTTCTCGTGTCCTCTCTTAGCTCTCCTCAATTCACTCTTTAGCTCCCTCCTGGCTAATCTATAGCTATCCATTGCACTAACTGAGCCTTCAAGCCTCATCCTGACATAAGCCTCCTTTTTCCTTTTAACCAGCGAATCAACTTTTTTCGTACACCAAGGTTCTCTTACTCGACCATTTCCTCCTTGCCTGACAGGGACATACTTATCAAGGACTCGCAGCAGCTGCTCCTTGAATAAGCTCCACATTCCAGATGTTCCCAGTCCCTGTAGTTTCCTAGTCCAATCTATGCACCCTAATTCTCTCCTGATGGCCTCATAATTACCCTTCCCCCAGCTATAACTACTGCCCCCAGCTTCATGCCTATCCCTATCCATCACTAAGGTGAACGTAACCGAATTGTGGTCACTATCACCAAAATGTTCACTAACTTCCAAGCCTAACACCTGGTCTGGCTCATTGCCCAGCACCAAATCCAATGTAGCCTCACCTCTAGTTGGCCTATCTACATACTGAGTCAAAAAACCTTCCTGCACACTTTGTACAAAACTGACCCCTCTAACGAGCTAGAGCTATAGCTATTCCAATCAATATTAGTAAAGTTAAAGTCCCCCATAACAATTACCCTATTACTTTCACTCCTGACCAGAATTGACTTGGCAATCCTTTCCTCAACCTCTCTAGAACTTTTAGGAGGTCTATAAAAGACTCCCAACAGGGTGACCTCTCCTTTCCTGTTTCTAATCTCAGCCCATACTACCTCAACAGACAAGTCCTCATCAAACTTCTTTTCTGTCACTGTGATACAGTCTTTGACTAATAATGCCACTCCTCCCCCCCTTCTACCTCCTTCTCTCCTCCGACTGAAGCATTTGTACCCCGGAACCTGCAACATCCATTCTTGTCCCTGCTCTACCCAAGTCTCTGAAATGGCCACAACATCGAAGTTCCAGGTACTGGTCCAAGCTGCAAGTTCCTCCACCTTATTGCGAATACTCCTTGCATTAAAGTATACGCATTTCAAACCATGCCCTACTCCACCCGTACGCTGCTGTGTTTTACAGCTTTCCTCTATGACCCCCCTACTCTCATCCCTCTCAGCACCCCAACTACTCAGGATCCCACCCCCCCTCTGAATCAGTTTGAAGCCCCCTGCATTAAGGGGCAATTTAGCATGGCCAATCCCCCTAACCTGCACATCTTTGGATACTAAGGGGCATGGTCAACAGGAAAAGGGCACCCTGGGGGGGCATTGCTCAGAGTGGGTGATGCCGAAAGGTGGGCACAGTCCGAGCGGGAGCCATTCGACCATCAGCGCCTGTGTCAGCCCAAAGCTAACTCAGTCACGTTCCCCCCCCCACCCCTCACCCCAATTGTTAACCCCTCCCCCCCTCCCACAAAGTAAATCGAGAACAGGAGGGGTGTGGTTACTCACGGAATGAGAGGGATCAGTCCCTCGCAATGTGAGCTCCTCAGGCTCCACGTGGGAGTTGTGTTGGGGGGAGGGGCAGGTGTACTGACACACATAGGATCCCCTTCCCGTCTCCGCACCCCACACCTAACACCCATCCCACTACCCCTGCGGGGGGCACACACTTCCTCCACTCCTTCCCAGCGAGAGTCAGCCCCGGGTTGTCGAGGACTCAGCCGCGATTCCAGCATTGGGGCAGATCCGAGGGACTGAGTGGCCTCCTCCCTGCTCCATTCCGGGCAGGGTGGGATTTTTTTTTAATATATATATATGAAAAGCAGAGGAAATATATTTTGTTACAGCTGTTGGATTTTTTCTATTGAAGCGTAGCATTTACTTAGCTGGGGGATAAATGATGCTCGTGACAATGTAAGTATTTCTCTTTTTTTTTAGCGGATCAGGAGTTGTATTTCGCCAGTTTTAATTGTGTTTTAAGATTGAATAATGCATTATTTTCCTTTGGCACGAAGTTTGCATGAAGACAAGGGGATTAAGGGCTATGGGGAGAAGGCGGGAAAGCGGAACTGATCCCACTATCAGATCAGCCGTGATCTTATTGAATGGCGGGGCAGGCTCGAGGGGCCGGATGGCCTTACTCCTGCTCCGATTTCTTAAGGCTCCCCACTTCTTGCCTCGCGGCGGGAGTTGGGGAGAGGTAGAAGCGCATCCTAAGGTCACCCTCCCCAAGGAAGCCTGACTCCCCCCGCCCCACCGGCCTAATGGCTAAGATGCAGAAACTCAGCTGATGTTCTGGGGGGGGGGATTAAATCCAGGTTTAAGAATCTATGGATGTCGGGAAAAACCCATCCGGTTCCCTTTAGAACATAGAACATTACAGCGCAGTACAGGCCCTTCAGCCCTCGATGTTGCGCCGGCCAGTGGACCCTCTAACCTAAACTATTCCAATATCATCCATATGCCTATCCACCGAACATTTGAATGCCCCCAAAGTCGGCGAGTCCACAACTGCTGCAGGCAGGGCATTCCACGCCCTCACCGCCCTCTGTGTGAAGAACCTGCCTCTGACATCCGTCCGAGGGAAGGAAATCTGCTGTCCTTACCCCGGCCTGGCCTACACGTGACTCCCAGAGCTGCACAGCAATGTGGCTGACCCTCCATTCTCTGAGATGGCCAAATTTAGTTAAGGCGCTCAGCCAGCCATTCCCGTAAAAAAGAAACACGGATCCTAACTCCCCAGTCACTGGGAGAATCGTTATTATTTGGGGAAAGTGCACAGAAAGCGTTCCGACGTCAATAAGAAGTGTGGAAAACGCTTTGATCTGCGGTGCCCCCCTCTTGTACCCTCTCCCCACCCTCCTACCACTGCCAGGGTATCTGGAAATGTGAGTGCCAATCCAAGGTTGGCATTTTTAGTGCCTTGCCCCGGGCATGTTTCTGATTAAACCTCGGGTCAAAAGCCTAGTTGGCACCGGGGGGGGTGGGTGGGGGCGGAGGAAAGTCTGCCTCTTCTGAGCAGAAGGTGCGTTCCGCGGACAGCACGCCTTGACCCAGTTGGCGGGGGCGCCAAGCTGCAGGTTACGCCCTGGGAGAGACGGGGCAGGTGGGATTTTACAGCCCTGACACCGGAGAATCCGGCCCAAGATCCACGGACTTATCCACGTTTCCCCCGCCCCCTCTTTGTACCTGTTCAGATTCCTATGGCGGGTCAGGTGGTAAAGTTCATGCTCTGTGCCCTTCCTGGATTACAGCTCAGAGGTACCCGGGTCACAAGTCTTAGCAGCTGGCAAGTACGGGAGCGAGCATGGGTGGGTGGGGGAGATTGGACTTGCTTTGGCTCAACCACCCATCTCTCGCCACTTCTTTACCGTGTCTGGGTTATCACCAGACCTATTTCAGTCCAGCCAAGCAGGGACCAGATATATTACGCTGCAGTACACTGCGCTGTTTGAAAAGGTTGTACATATGATTTGCTTGCATTGGAATAAAATAATTTGAAAGCTTCTTACACACGAATAATCGGCAGTATTTGTACAGAGACAGACCCGTCCCCACCAGTACTGTACCCCAGTGTTATACAGCGACAGGCCCGTCCCCGCCAGTACTGTACCCCAGTGTTATACAGCGACAGACCCGTCCCCGCCAGTACTGTACCCCAGTGTTATACAGCGACAGACCCGTCCCCACCAGTACTGTACCCCAGTGTTATACAGGGACAGACCTGTCCCCCTTACCCCGTGTTATACAGGGACAGACCCGTCCCCACCAGTACTGTACCCCAGTGTTATACAGCGACAGACCCGTCCCCACCAGTACTGTACCCCAGTGTTATACAGCGACAGACCTGTCCCCACCAGTACTGTACCCCAGTGTTATACAGTGACAGACCCGTCCCCACCAGTACTGTACCCCAGTGTTATACAGCGACAGACCCGTCCCCACCAGTACTGTACCCCAGTGTTATACAGGGACAGACCCGTCCCCACCAGTACTGTACCCCAGTGTTATACAGGGACAGACCCGTCCCCACCAGTACTGTACCCCAGTGTTATACAGCGACAGACCCGTCCCCACCAGTACTGTACCCCAGTGTTATACAGTGACAGACCCGTCCCCACCAGTACTGTACCCCAGTGTTATACAGTGACAGACCCGTCCCCACCAGTACTGTACCCCAGTGTTATACAGTGACAGACCCGTCCCCACCAGTACTGTACCCCAGTGTTATACAGCGACAGACCCGTCCCCACCAGTACTGTACCCCAGTGTTATACAGGGACAGACCCGTCCCCACCAGTACTGTACCCCAGTGTTATACAGCGACAGACCCGTCCCCACCAGTACTGTACCCCAGTGTTATACAGTGACAGACCCGTCCCCACCAGTACTGTACCCCAGTGTTATACAGTGACAGACCCGTCCCCACCAGTACTGTACCCCAGTGTTATACAGTGACAGACCCGTCCCCACCAGTACTGTACCCAGTGTTATACAGTGACAGACCCGTCCCCACCAGTACTGTACCCCAGTGTTATACAGCGACAGACCCGTCCCCACCAGTACTGTACCCCAGTGTTATACAGCGACAGACCCGTCCCCACCAGTACTGTACCCCAGTGTTATACAGCGACAGACCCGTCCCCACCAGTACTGTACCCCAGTGTTATACAGCGACAGACCCGTCCCCACCAGTACTGTACCCCAGTGTTATACAGCGACAGACCCGTCCCCACCAGTACTGTACCCCAGTGTTATACAGCGACAGACCCGTCCCCACCAGTACTGTACCCCAGTGTTATACAGCGACAGACCCTCCCCACCAGTACTGTACCCCAGTGTTATACAGGGACAGACCCGTCCCCACCAGTACTGTACCCCAGTGTTATACAGGACAGACCCGTCCCCACCAGTACTGTACCCCAGTGTTATACAGGGACAGACCCGTCCCCACCAGTACTGTACCCCAGTGTTATACAGTGACAGACCCGTCCCCACCAGTACTGTACCCCAGTGTTATACAGTGACAGACCCGTCCCCACCAGTACTGTACCCCAGTGTTATACAGCGACAGACCCGTCCCCACCAGTACTGTACCCCAGTGTTATACAGCGACAGACCCGTCCCCACCAGTACTGTACCCCAGTGTTATACAGCGACAGACCCGTCCCCACCAGTACTGTACCCCAGTGTTATACAGCGACAGACCCGTCCCCACCAGTACTGTACCCCAGTGTTATACAGAGACAGACCCGTCCCCACCAGTACTGTACCCCAGTGTTATACAGCGACAGACCCGTCCCCACCAGTACTGTACCCCAGTGTTATACAGCGACAGACCCGTCCCCACCAGTACTGTACCCCAGTGTTATACAGCGACAGACCCGTCCCCACCAGTACTGTACCCCAGTGTTATACAGTGACAGACCCGTCCCCACCAGTACTGTACCCCAGTGTTATACAGCGACAGACCCGTCCCCACCAGTACTGTACCCCAGTGTTATACAGGGACAGACCTGTCCCCACCAGTACTGTACCCCAGTGTTATACAGGGACAGACCCGTCCCCACCAGTACTGTACCCCAGTGTTATACAGGGACAGACCCGTCCCCACCAGTACTGTACCCCAGTGTTATACAGGGACAGACCCGTCCCCACCAGTACTGTACCCCAGTGTTATACAGTGACAGACCCGTCCCCACCAGTACTGTACCCCAGTGTTATACAGCGACAGACCCGTCCCCACCAGTACTGTACCCCAGTGTTATACAGTGACAGACCCGTCCCCACCAGTACTGTACCCCAGTGTTATACAGCGACAGACCCGTCCCCACCAGTACTGTACCCCAGTGTTATACAGCGACAGACCCGTCCCCACCAGTACTGTACCCCAGTGTTATACAGTGACAGACCCGTCCCCACCAGTACTGTACCCCAGTGTTATACAGCGACAGACCCGTCCCCACCAGTACTGTACCCCAGTGTTATACAGTGACAGACCCGTCCCCACCAGTACTGTACCCCAGTGTTATACAGTGACAGACCCGTCCCCACCAGTACTGTACCCCAGTGTTATACAGCGACAGACCCGTCCCCACCAGTACTGTACCCCAGTGTTATACAGCGACAGACCCGTCCCCACCAGTACTGTACCCCAGTGTTATACAGCGACAGACCCGTCCCCACCAGTACTGTACCCCAGTGTTATACAGCGACAGACCCGTCCCCACCAGTACTGTACCCCAGTGTTATACAGCGACAGACCCGTCCCCACCAGTACTGTACCCCAGTGTTATACAGCGACAGACCCGTCCCCACCAGTACTGTACCCCAGTGTTATACAGCGACAGACCCGTCCCCCTGTACCCCAGTGTTATACGGACAGACCTCCCACAGTACTGTACCCCAGTGTTATACAGCGACAGACCCGTCCCCACCAGTACTGTACCCCAGTGTTATACAGTGACAGACCCGTCCCCACCAGTACTGTACCCCAGTGTTATACAGCGACAGACCCGTCCCCACCAGTACTGTACCCCAGTGTTATACAGCGACAGACCCGTCCCCACCAGTACTGTACCCCAGTGTTATACAGCGACAGACCCGTCCCCTGTACCCCAGTGTTATACAGGGACAGGCCCGTCCCCACCAGTACTGTACCCCAGTGTTACACAGGGACAGACCTGTCCCCACCAGTACTGTACCCCAGTGTTATACAGCGACAGACCCGTCCCCACCAATTGGGACCAATAACATTTTGTTTAAGTTTGATAAAGGTTGAGATTGAAGACATCTACTTCTGGAATAAATCACGAGATTCCCACGGAACCAAACTTTGCTACTTAAGTTTAGAAAGACAAAGAAATTCTCTCACTTTCAGAGTATGTATGAGATACGTGTCAATTAACACACAAACTGTGAACGATCACACCACACTTTTGAGTATGTGACAACTGCAACCAAAAAAGAGTCCATGGATTTGTCAATAAATCACCCAGGCATTTGAGGCCCTCCCAGCCACAAGGGGACCCTCCTGGCCACCTGGGACCCTCCCGGCCACTAGAGGGCTGTCCCAGCTGCCCATTGACCCCCGGCCACCCGGGATCCTCCTGGCCAATCAGGGTCCTCCCAGCCACTAGGGGGGGGGGGAAGGAGGGGCTCCCTCCTGCCACCAGAATCCTCCCAGGCACCAGGTCCTTCCAGCTACTAGGGGGAGGGCCGCCATCCCAGACACCAGGGTTCTCCCAGCCGCCAGGGGGGGGGGAGCCCTCCCGCCAGCCAAGGGGATTCCTCCATGAATCAGGTCCTCCCAGCCGCCAGGGAGATGCTCCCTGGCACCAAGTCCTCCCAGCCACTAGGGGGAGGGCCGCCGTCCCAGACACCAGGGTCCTCCCAGCCGCCAGGGGGGGGGAGCCCTCCCGCCAGCCAAGGGGATTCCTCCATGAATCAGGTCCTCCCTGCCGCCAGGGAGATGCTCCCTGGCACCAAGTCCTCCCAGCCACTAGGGGGAGGGCCGCCGTCCCAGACACCAGGGTCCTCCCAGCCGCCAGGGGGGGGGCCCTCCCGCCAGCCAAGGGGATTCCTCCATGAATCAGGTCCTCCCAGCCGCCAGGGAGATGCTCCCTGGCACCAAGTCCTCCCAGCCACTAGGGGGAGGGCCGCCGTCCCAGACACCAGGGTCCTCCCAGCCGCCAGGGGGGGGGCCCTCCCGCCAGCCAAGGGGATTCCTCCATGAATCAGGTCCTCCCAGCCACTAGGGATCCTCCCAGCCGCCAGGGAGATGCTCCCTGGCACCAAGTCCTCCTAGCCACTAGGGGGAGGGCGGCCATCCCAAACACCAGTGTCCTCCCAGCCGCCAGCCGCCAGCGGGGGGGTGGGGGGGGGGGCCTCCCGGCCGCCAGGGGAACTCCCCCAGGAACCAGGTCCTCCCAGCCGCCAGGGAGGTCCTCCCAGCCACTAGGTGGGGGGGGGGCGGCCATCCCAGACACCAGGGGTCCTCCCAGCCGCCAGGGGGACCCTCCCAAGCCGCCAGGCCGCTGTCTCCGTGACGTTGCCATGGCGATGGCGCAGGGCGGGGAAAGGAAGGGCGCGCGCAGGTCTCGCGAGATGGTGGCCGTTTCCGGTCCAGGTGGGCGAAGGGAGAAGGGGGGGCTGCGCGCCTGCGCAGTCAACTCCGGCGGACGGCAAAGGCGCCGCGTTTGGAAGGTTTTCCTCGGAAGGGGCGAGCGGCTGGTGTCGGCCTTCCCGGACAGGGAGTGAGGAGAAGAAGGTGGGGGTAGTAACGTAAACGGAACCCGGCCGGGGTGTGGAGGAGGAAAGGGGGGAACCGAACTCGGAGACCGGCTCGGAGATTTTTTCCCCCCCCCTCCGCCATCGCTTATTTTTCTTTCGACGGCCCCCCCTCTCCTCCTCCTCCAGCCGTTTGTGAGGAGGCTGCCAATCAGAGTGTGGCGTCGAGTGTGACTGACAGCCAGGCCAGCCAATCGGGAGGGGCTCCCGCTCTGACTGACAGCCCGCCCGACCAATCGGGGAACGGGCGCCTCGTGTGAGTGAGAGCCTGGCCGACCAGTCAGAAAACGGAGTCGGGCGTGAGTGACAGCAGGAGCCGACCAATCGGGGGAGCGGCGTTCACAGCCCGAGAGGGCGGCGCGGAAATCGGCCAATCAAGACCGGCCGGGGTGGGCAGCCCGCTTGACCAATCCGGGAGTGGAACTGCCCATTTGCCAGCGCCCATTGGCGGGGACCGGCGTCCAATCAGCGAGGAGAGAGAGTGGGTAGGTCTCTCGGGGCAGCCAATAGGGAGAGGGCGAGCGCGCGGCGAATGACCAATCAGCTGTTTTCAGCGGGCATCTGGCTAACCAATGAGGTTGGCTCGGGGGTGATTCATTGTCCAATCAGCTTAAACCAATAGGGGCAACTGACCAATGAGCTCCTCTTGGGGCAAATAATTGTCCAATCAGATTCCCTCGGGGCAAATAATTGTCCAATCAGATTCCCTCGGGGCAAATAATTGTCCAATCAGATTCCCTCGGGGCAAATAATTGTCCAATCAGATTCCCTCGGGGCAAATAATTGTCCAATCAGACACTGTTGATTGGATCATCATTGTCATTCGGCCCATCGAATCTACATTGACCACAAGCCCACCCCATAACTCCACACGTTTACCCTGGTAATCCCTCTAACCTTTCCACCCTGGAACACTGGTGGACAGTTTCGCTCGCTCAATCCACCCTAACCGGCACATCTTTCAGACTGTGGGAGGAAACCAGAGCACCCGGAGGAAACCCAACGCAGACATGGGGAGAACGCACAACCTCCGCACAGACAGTGACCCGAGCCGGGAATCGAACCCGGGTCCCTGGAGCGACCCACTGCGCTGTCACTATAAGTGTGTGTGCAGCAGTGTGTGACAGGCTGGCCTTCGCTAGAGGCAGAGCACATGGGTGATGCCAAAGGCACCATAGCAATGCGGTGGGCAGGGTGGGAGTGGAGACGGGGTGGGCGGTGCGAGGGTGTTGCTTTGTACAGATCAGCGAGACCAATGTCACTAAATGAAGCTTCCTCTCTCTCTGTGTCTCTCTGTGTCTTTCTCTGTGTCTCCATCCCTCTGTATCTGTGTCTCTCTTTCTCTCTGTGTCTGTCTCTCTCTCTCTCTCTCTCTCTCTGTATCTGTGCCTCTCTCTCTCTGTCTGTCCCTCTATCTCTCTGTAGGATGATTGAGTCTCGGAGTTCAGCAGCCTGTTACTGAGAGAAGGGTCAGTGCACCGAGGGCCGATGGAGTTCCCGGATCACGGCCGCCTCCTGCTGCAGTGTCTGCGGGACCAGCGTCACCAGGGTTTCCTGTGCGACTGCACGGTGCTGGTGGGGGCCGTCCAGTTCCAGGCCCACCGGGCTGTGCTGGCCTCCTTCAGCACCTACTTCCACATGTTCTACAAGGAGGAGGCGCTGGGCCGCCGCGACGTGGTGGGCCTAGACGACGAGATAGTAACGGCGCCCGCCTTCTCGCTGCTGCTGGAGTTCATGTACGAGGGCCGACTCCGTTTCGGCGGCGCCCCCACCGAGGACGTGCTGGCGGCTGCCAGCTTCCTCCACATGAACGACATCGTCAAGGTCTGCAAGAAGCGCCTGAAGGCCCGAGCTCTGGCCGAGGCCGACAGCACCAGGAAGGAGGAGGACCTGCTGGGGGGGGCCGCGGGCCTCTCGGCTGGCTACAGGGGGGTGCTGGCTGCCCCGCTCCCCCCTCCTGAGCCGCCCCCTTACGCCTCGGGCCGGCCCGAGGAAGCGCCCCCGCCGCTGGGCCTTCAGCTGGACCCCCGCGGCCCGGGCCCGGCCGAGCGGGACCTGGGGCCCTGGCCCCCCGACCCGGCCGACACCACCCAGCCGGGCATGGAGACGGAGGCCTACGCCAGCAGGCTGGGCAACGTGCTGGCCAGCCCCTGCTCCTCCACCGAGTCCGCCGTCCGCTCCCTGGAGGGTCCGGCCGCCCCACACCCCCCGCCCCCTTGGCCCGGCGAGCAGGAGGGGCCAGGCGAGAGGGGCTCCCGGCCCAGGGGCAAGGCGGGTGAAGAGGAGGAGGAGGAGGAGGAGAGGAGGAGGAGGGGGGAGGAGGAGGAAGAGGGCGACCTGATCACAGTGAAAGTGGAGGATGATCTGTTCTCGGACGACGGGGAGGAACTTCCCGAGGAGGAGGAGGATGAAGAGGAGGAGGAGGAGGAAGGGGGCGGCCGGAGGAGGAGGGAGGAGGAGGCAGGGGTGGGGGGACCCCCGGCGGTTTGCTGCCCCACCCTCGAAGACGTCTTCCAGGCCCCGGCGGGTTGCTGCGGCCCCCTGGAGCCTCCGCAGGCCGGTCACATTGTCATCTCGGACGAGGACGAGATGCCCTCGGAAGAGGACGTTTACCCCCCACCGCCCCCGCCGGTGGCGGCCCTCCCCCCTCACCATCACCACGGCCTGTACTGCGGGGGCCTGCCTCCCTCCTCTTCCTCCGCCTCCGCCCCCTCCTCCTCCTCGGCCGCCGGAGCGGGCGAGGGCAAGGCCTACCCGGAGCTGGCTGGGGGTCCGGGAGCCGGCCTGGGCCCCCTCTCCTCCGCCAAGCTCTACTTCCAGGACCTGCCGACGGCCGCCGCGCCGGGCTCCGAGGACGACCTGCCCACCTGCGTGGCCTGCGGCAAGACTTTCTCCTGCACCTACAGCCTGAAGCGGCACGCTCTGGTGCACACGCGGGAGAGGCCCCACAGCTGCCGCTTCTGCCTGCGCCGCTACTCCCAGTCCGGCGATCTCTACCGCCACATGCGCAAGTACCACAACGCCGCGCACGTCTCCTCCTCCTCCTCCTCCTCCTCCAACACCGCCGCCACCGCCAACCTGGGTATCAACAGCCGGCAGGACTCTCCCAATGGGGGCTGGAAATGGTTAGACAAACCGCCCTCGGAACAGTGGAAGTGAATCACCTCCCTCCATCCATCCCTCCCCCTTTTTTTTTTACCCTCCTTCTCCTTTCCCTCCCTCGCCCTCCAAACCCACTTTCCCCAACCCCCTCACCTTTCCTTCCCCGTTCCTCTCCCTCTCTCCACCTCGACCCTCTCCCCTCGTCCGCTCCCCTTGTTCCGTCCCCTCCTTTCCCTCTCCCCTCGTCCTGTCCCGTCCCTTCCCCTCCCCTCTCTGTCTTCTGTCGTCCTTTACCCTCCCCTCGTCCTCTCCCCTCCCTCTCCCCTTGTCCTTCTCCAGTCCCTCGTCCCATCCTCTCCTCCCTCGTCCCGTCCCCCTCCATCTGTCTCCCTTGTCCTCTCTCCTCTCTCCCCTCCCTCTCCCCTTGTCCTGTGCCCTACCTTTCCCCTTGTCTGTGCCCTCCATCTCCCCTTGTTCCTGTGCCCTTCCCTCTCCCCTTGTCCTGTGCCCTCCCTCTCCCCTTGTCCTGTGGCCTCCCTCTCCCTTGTCCTTGTGCCTTCCCTCTCCCCTTGTCCTGTTGCCCTCCCTCTCCCTTGTCCTGTGCTCCTCTCCTCTTGTTGTGTTTTTGTTGTTTTTTTTTGTTTTCCTTGTCTGTGCCCTCCCTCTCCCTGTCCTGTGCCCTCCTCTCCCCTTGTCCTGTGCCCTCCCTCTCCCCTTGTCCTGTGCCCTCCCTCTCCCCTTGTCCTGTGCCCTCCCTCTCCCCTTGTCCTGTGCCCTCCCTCTCCCCTTGTCCTGTGCCCTCCCTCTCCCCTTGTCCTGTGCCCTCCCTCTCCCCTTGTCCTGTGCCCTCCCTCTCCCCTTGTCCTGTGCCCTCCCTCTCCCCTTGTC